>JACWFO010000045.1:0-64272 GCA_019775505.1 Leucosporidium yakuticum
CGTTAAGCTCAACCGGCGATCTTCAAGTGCCCGTTCGTACCTTCGCCTCCCTCCTTCGCCATCGTCTGGAGACGTCTGATGCTCGTCGAGCTCACCGCGAGCAAGACCTGAAATACCACACTCCTACCTCACCCTCCTCGCCTTCTCTGCTCGTCGTCATCTTGCGAGAAGGTCTCTCAGAGCTTCCCCCGAGAGCAAGCTAGCGGCGGAGCGCTGCTCTGCACGGCTGTCATCGCTGAGCGTGCCCTTCTTCGCCGTTCAGCAACGTTGTTGACTCTGCTGGTGACCAGCCCGCTCTCGCTCGTGCAACCTGACAACCTGCAGAGCGAGCGCAAGAAGGGCCAGGCTCGCCTTCGCCGATTATCTTTACTGTTGTTCTCGATGTAGCCAGCGGTCGCTGTTCGGGGGTGCAACACCTCGAAGTGCCAATCGAGAGATTGTGCACTACACCACGATCCCCGTACGAAGACCTTTCGATGAGGCGATGGGAGCAGGCGAGCCCCCGCCCGCCGAGTCGCTCCCCCTTGCAGCTTCGTGCTGAGCTTCCATCTCTCTGTTCCGTTGCTCGCTCTAGAAGAGGGAGGGCACTGTCGCAAAATGCGTTTGAAGTACTTCTGCCGACACCGGGGTGCGTAATATGACGCTTCTCTCCCGCCGAGACATCTCTCGGCGATGGCTTTCTCCTCTCGACGCCCGATTTCGCCTTCTTGCTCTCTCCCCATGAGCAAAAGAACGTGAATTCCACAAATAATGATTCCACTGAACAATCCCAGATTCCCTAAAAACGTTCTACTCCTCAAACTGGATCCTCTCCCTTGACATCCTCCTTCGCATCCTCCTTGACCGCGTCGACGGACGTCTTGGTGGTGGCGAAACGGCGAGCGGGGATCTTGCGAAGGAAGAGCTCGTCAAGTTCGAGGTAGGAGCGGTTCTTTGTCTCGGGGATGGTGAAGAACAAGAGGACGAGCCCGATGAAACCTGTTCCGGCGAAGAAGAAAGCAGTTTTGACTCCCCATCCGGCTCCATCGGGTGCTGCTGAGAGCATGAGGGGTGAGCAGTAGTTGAAGATGAGACTGTAGGGGCGAGAGGTCAGCTTAGGGCCAAAAAGAGGGATGGAGGAGCCATCGCCGAGGTTGGGAGCTTACCCAAAGGCTCCTGCACCGGCAGCTGCTGCTCCCGACGTTTTGGCGCGAAGGATCGGAGTAGAGGACTCTCCAAGGAAAACGTATCCGAGAGGACCGGCCGAGGTAGAGTAGGCAGCGACCCAGAGACACCTGCGAGTCAAAAGGGTCAGCGCCGAAGAAGCAAGTTACCGACGGTGTAGGCCAACGGTGCGGGAGAAGGTGAGCTCACATGAAGAAGATGGTAGCGTTGGAAGTGGCAGAGGTGACACCGGTGAACCCGAGACCGCCAATCACGACGAGGGAGGCAACCATTACGAGACCACCGTAGTTGATCAAAGTCCGGCGTCCTGCTCGCTCAACGAGGTAGAACGAGGCAAGGATGCCCGAGAGAAGGATAACGCTGTAGTAGTATGTCAGCTGTGAGGTCTTCAAGGCGCGAGATGAGAAAGTGGTGGCCTACTTGACGGCGACGGTGCCGAGGAAGGGGTTCTTGAGGCCGGCGAGCTGGAAGAAGTAGGACGTGTATCCGAATACAACGGGGATACCAATGAGTTGCTGCCATGCGAAGGGTGCGAACGAGATCCAAGTTCGGCGCTGGAAGAACGGCACAGGATCAGCTCAAAGAGCTGGACCGAGGTTGTGAAGGAGAACTGACGAGGTTGGTTCCTCGGAAGAGGTCGATGAAAGAGATGCCCTTGGCGAGGACAGCAAGCTGCTTACCATCCTCGACCTCCTGCTTCAGTGTGGCGTACTCGAGCTCGACGTTGTAGCCCTCCACGCCGCCGTTGATCCGCTGAAGCACTTTCTTCGCCGCCTCGTCGTTGCCCCTGCGCGCGTAGTAGCGAGGAGACTCGGGAATGACGAGGAGGAGGATCATGACCATGCTGTGAGGGGGCGAGGTGGAGTCAGCGAGTCGGCCTCTAACGCTGTGGAGGGAGAGCTCACCCGGCGAACCCGAACGTCGAGTAAAGACCTCTCTTGTAGTCGTTCGGAGTAGAAGAGGTTTGGATGGCGTTGAGGACAATGGCCGCAACGAGTCCTCCGAGACCCCACATCAATGAGTACAGTCCAAGGAGAGCTCCACGAATACGAGTAGGGGCGACTTCCGAAACGCTGCGCCGAAGGAAGGGGTCAGTTGAAGCTCTCACACGCGAAGACGAGGTCTCGGCGTACTAGGTAGCGACGGAGCCTTGTGCGAGACCGATGGAGAGACCGGTGAGGGTCTTGGCACCACACCACGCCTTCCAGGAAGTCGCCGTCACCTCGACCGCTCCGGCGGCGACGAGCAGGATGGTGAGGAGCGCCATCATGGACTTGCGGCCGAAGCGATCCGAAGGGCTGTGGAGGAGGAAAAGGTCAAGAGAGCTACTGGGAGGCTATCGAAAGGGCTGCTTACTAGCCTCCAAGAACGAGCGAGACGATTGAAGCAGCAGAGGAGAGTCCTCCCCAGACGGCGAGGTGCTGAGGGTGAATAGCAGGGAGTCCGTCGACGGTGATGGTAGCCATTTGATTGATGAATCCACGGTTAGCGATGAGGTTGCCTGCATGTAGGGTAGTGGTGGAGTGCGGTGGCGAGGAGAGGCTCCGAGTCAGCCACCTGCTCGGCGAAAGGAGGCTGAAGAAGCGCGAGGCCATCTCCAAAGGGAGCATCACCAGGTAGCTGAGTGGCATAACCATCGGTAAGGGCGGTGAGAGCTGCAAGGAAGCAGAAGAGCGACGCCTTCCAGAATTTGCGAGCAGCTTGAAATGTAGTCAAGTCGGAGAAGGCGGCTGCTCCCTCCGCTGCAGCTGTGTGCTCGTGGTGATTGGGAGAAGGCTTGTCATCGTTGACCGAGAGAAGTGCGGGAGGCATGGCGAACGTAGACGAGACTGGGGAACCGAGTGGAGATGGCGGAGGAGAGAGATGGAGAGGGGTGGAGAAGTCTTCTTGAGAGGGATGTCGATGCTCTTGATCGGCTCTGTACCAAACTTCCTCTCTCTTCCCGCGTGGAAGATTGCAGCGTGGGGCAGGTCAAGCGGGTCAAGGGCAGGTGGACTCGCGCGATGAGGCGAGAGGCAGGATTCGCTCGTAGAGTCGAACTTCGCTGGACAGGCTGAAAGACTGCAAGAAGTGGAGCTGAAGAGTCACATGTGATTCTTTACACACCCGCCCACACCGTCAATCATCCTGTGCAGAGCTCGGTAAAACAGTAGAAACGAAAAGTCCCGCTTCTCGGCGCTCAGCTCGGCGCGCAATTCGCAGGAGAAGACTGAGTACGCTCGTCCGAGCCTTTGCTGAAGCAGGATGTATCAACATAAAAATGCACCTCATCAGCAGCCGTCCCTCAAAGCTGCAAATCACGCCTTGGGAGGCTCAACGGTAGCGCCGGTTGCGAGCGGCAAAGGTTCAAAGCCGAGTCCGGAGAGGCCGAAGTCGAGCTCGCCCTTGGCGTACTTGAGGCCCTTGGCGTACTTGAGCCAACTGGCTTTTTCTACTGAAGATGATCATGTCGGTCTCCAACAGAAGGCGAGAGACGAAGGAGTTGAATAAAAGCTGAACAACCAGCGCCGAGTTGACCCTGCTCGCGGTTCTGTAGCGGGTTCAGTGAGTGCTCGAGCGAGCTTGAACAGTGGAAGAACAGGATGTTTGAAGGCCCACTTCCTGCCTTGCTCTCACCCGCCCCGCCTCGAGCAGCCGTAAGCAGCCAAGCGCCGCCCGAGTGTTCCGGCTTTGTCTCTCCCCACTTTCTCATCTCGCCAGCTCACGATGCAGCACTCAGTCGAATCGTTGGCGGTTCAGCCAGGACCCAACAAACGCTTCCTTGTACGAGCTGCAGATCCTACCAAGCCTGTGATCTGGAAGGCCGATACAGGTGCGCTGCAGCGAGGGAAAGATGGACCTCCGCTTCAGAAGCTCTCGTCGCTGATCTTGCTTTTAACGACCAGCATGGGAGCTCTTCGCTCGTCTCACACCCGAGGAAGCAATCTTGTATCTCGATAATCGAAAAGCACGAGGCTTCAACGTCATCATGGCTGTAGCTCTCACCGAACTCGAGTGAGCTGCTCTCGCACTCTCGCTCCTCCTTCTCTCGTCTCGAAAGCTGAGATCACCTCTCTTCAACAGCTCGGTAGTTCCTCGAGGAGATCCTAATGAAGTGACCGGACCCGGAGGAGAGGTGCCCGGTGCAGGCATCGCCAATGTCACCGAGTTCTCCTTTTTGCCGAACCGCCAGGGACACCTTCCTCTGCACGACAACGAGTGAGTGTCGACGCCTTGAAATTGAGACTTAACATCGACTCTGACCACTCCTATTACAGCCCGTCAAAGCCGAACGAGGCCTACTTCGCTCACATCGACTGGGTTGTGAAGCAGGCCGCCGAACGCGATTTGCTGGTGACCCTCGTGCCAACATGGGCTCGTTGGGTCAACATGGGTGAGATAAGATGTATAGCTAGCTTTCCAGCTCGCTGGCTGACCTATACGCATCCTCAGGATGGACGTCAGGGCCCATTCTCTTCAACGAGCAGAGCGCCGAATCGTTTGGTCGCTACATTGGGCAGCGCTACCCCTTCCTTCCCAAGATTCTCGGCGGGGATACCAACCCCTTCTGGACCGGCGGAGGAGAACTCTTCAAGCGCTACGCCAAGGACGGTCGGGATCCTTACGACGAGCCGCTCCCGACCTACGAGTATTTGCCCGTGCATGACTCGCGCCCGCTCTTCCGAGCCATGGCTCAAGGAATCGTTGCTACCGAGCAGCTTTCTTGGAACAAGCGCTTCCCCGGACAGACTCCCTTCCTCACTTACCACCCTACGGCGCTGTGAGTACTCGCTTGGCGATCATGTTTGCGCCGAATCGAGATTTCAAGAGCTGACCGTCCTCCCTCACTCCCGCTCTGTGTCTTCCATCACCTTCAGCTGGCTTCCTAAATACCCTGAAGCTCGCGCCTCCGCTTTCTGGAACGACGAGGAGTGGCTCACGATGGACGCCGTGCAGTCAGGCCACGCCGACTTTGGAAACTTGCCCTTTTCGCCGCCTCTGGCTTTTTGGAACTCGCGCTCTCCTCATGTAGCCATCGGTAACATGTGGAACAACACGCCCGTGCGTCCCTGCATCGACCTCGAAGGCCATTGTGAGTTGCTTTCCGTCTCGGCCGCTTCGCCGAAGAGCGCTCCACCTCATCAACTGACTTCGGCTGCTCGTCTACCGCAGACGAGGCTCTTCACAACGCTCTCAACTCAAAGAACGAGTGGATGTGGGGCGAGCATGACATTCGAACCGGAGCTTGGCAGTCGGTGAGCTCTTTCGCTTCTTCTTTTCCGGCTCTCGTCCTTGGAAACGCTGACATGAGAGCCTCTCAATGTCAACAGATTCTGTCAGGTGCGGTGGGATATGTCTGTGAGTGGCTCTCAACCCGTCTCGCCTCGTTGACGCTCGCTCGGCGCTGACTCGGCGTTCGCCATCTCTCGCAGACGGCGCCAACTCGGTCTGGCAGATGTACGAGAAGGATCCTTCTCGCCGTGAGTACTTCCATCTCTCTGTTGTACCCGCTGCTTCCTCATCTCGTCTCTTACTCCACCAGCCGCCGTCGAGTCCGTCTGTGGACTCGACCCCTCCCGCTCCTGGCGCTCCGACATCAATCTCCCCGGTCCATCCTACCTCCCTCACCTCTGGTCTCTCCTGGAGTCGCTCTCGCCCGAGGTCTTCCACTCTCGCCAGCCCGCTCAAGATGTCCTCCTCGCCTCGTCGTCGCCGGACGACCTCGATTCTCGAGTCACCGTCATGCGAGACGTCTACGGAGGAGAGGAGGGAGGGTCGAGCATCCTCATCGCTCACTCGGGCCACGGCGAGAAGTTTGAGTTGGATCTCAAGAAGGCCTTTGGGTCGAAGAAGGTCGAGGCGAGGTGGTTGGATCCGAGGACGGGGAAGGAGAGCTCGGTCGAGGGAGACGTTTCCTCGGGCATATTCACGCCGCCGAGTCGAGGAGGATTGGAGCACGACTGGGTACTCGTGCTTCGAGCTTGACATTGGAGTCGTGTAGTATTGGAGCAGTGCAAGCAGAATCATTCCTCGTTTACTCTCGAGCCTTCGAGAATCGACGCCGAAGATTAATAAAGCTCGTTGCTGACCATGTACAGTAGTCTCGACCCTCATAGCCCTCCCACATTACTTCCCGTCATTGACAAGGTCCTCCCTTCCCACTTCTCAACCTCGTGATCCGCCGCCTTTGGTGGTAGGATTGAATCGAGCGACATAGCTCCCCACAAAGCCACTGCGACCGCGACGGGGAGGAACTCGAGCAGGGCGAAAAGGATCTCGTTGGATGAAGCGAAACCGAAGACACCTGGTGGGAGGGGAGAGGCATGAGCTCGGGTCTGGAAGCGCGGAGGGAAGAAACGAAGCGACTCACCCTGAGCAGTCTCGGCGAGACGGAAGACGGTACGAAGGAAGACGAGGAGGGAGGTGAAGATGAGGAGGAAGGTGAGCTTGCGAGGAAGGGTCGCTGGTCGAGTTTGGTTGGCGCGGAAAGTGACGACCGAGAGGATGATGAGGAAGGCGAGGAAGGAGGCCGACTATGAAGCAGGGGGCGTCAGCTCGGTTGTGAGACAGCAGCAGCAGTGGGGGAGCTCACCTGCACCGAAAGACCAGCGAGGAGAATGTCGTTGGCCTGCTTGGTTGTGACCTTGGGCGGTGAGCGCCCTCGGACGCTCGAAGATTCCGATACTCCGATGAGAGCGGCTCCAGTGATCTGAATGATGGTGGTGACGACGTCGGCTCCGATGAAGATGGACACGAAGATACGAGGCGAGAAGGAGAGGAGGGCGTGGCCATAGCCATAGCTCAGTCGACGGATCGCCAGCGAGAGGGCGAGGTACTGAAAGAGCCGAGAGGTAAGCGGGGAACAGCTGAGGTGTACCAAGAGCAACTCACGAAGGCGGCGGAGAAGAATACAGGTGCCACCACGATGAGGAAGTACTGCACGACGTAGTAGACGACCTTGTAGGGATGGACTGCGCCAGAGAGGGTCAGCTGCGAAGACCGAGAGCGCCGAGCCGGCAGCAGGGAGGTGGAAAGACGACTCACAGTGACTCATGATCCTCATGCAATATCCAACCACCTCCATCACGCATCCTAGTGCTAGCAGCGCTTGAAAGACCCTCGTCCCTCGGAGGCGCAGAAAGAGAGCGAAATGGGTGACGAAGGCGAGGGCGAAGATGATGGCTCCAACGCATCCCAGAGCTCGCGAGGGAATGTAACCATAGATAACGATTGGCGCCTCTCCATCGCTGCGACAGAACGAGGTCAGTGGACCCATTTCAAACGATGGGGTAGGGAGACGCACCCAGGGTTCTCGTTGATGGGGCCGTTGTAGCCTGGATACGCGGATGCCATCTCGAGTGTACTACTGAGCGTGTAGTTGAGCTGGTTGGCCGGTAAACGCTCGAGAATCCTGCGGGATCTGCTTCGCAAAGTTGTCCGCCTGAGCGCGGGGTAAAGGGCGTTCGAGAGAGGTGCAGCAGGCGCTTGGGCGTGTCCTTGAGCTGTCGATTTGAGTGCTGTAAGATGAGGTCGACGAACGGGTGCAGAAACGAGCGAGAAGTAGGAGGTCACCCTCGCTCCCGAAGCGACGCCAAGGCTCTCGCTTCTGCCCATCGCCGACCCACGACTCGTCATTGGGATCTTCGCATCGTCAGCGTGACAGGCCACAGAAGTATCTCGACATGTCCAAGATTGCACCACGACCATCTCAGCGCTGCTCGGCCTCCTACGATCCGCGGGAACCGCGCCGACCTCAAGAAGCGGCTCCGTACGTGTTTCCTACGGCTCAAGGACCCTTCCGAGCTGCAGGTGAGTAAGAGCAGACTCCGAACCTCTAGACTGAGCTGACGTTCGTCCCTGGGCCGCGCTCCCCTACCGCCGCTCAGATGCCATCGGCATGCTCGCTCTCGGGTCGGCCGCTCTATGCATGTTAACACGCTTCGTGCCCTGGGCATGGCTCGCCATTCTCCTCTCCATCGCCTCCATTCGATCGACCAAGAACCTGGTGCAGACCAAGGCCGATAGCAACTCGCTCTCGGGCTGGAGCTGCTTGCTCTTCTCTTGTGAGCGGTTCTGAAAACGTTCGCGAGGCTCATCGCTGACATTTTTCGAGTCTGCAGTCACCGCCATAACGGCCGTGTACCTCCCCATCTTGCAGGGAGTGGCTCAGAAGGCGCCGCTGGACTGGAACTCGCCGTTCAAGCTGAGCGGAGGGGTCATTCCGCTGAAGCGGTGAGGTGTAGAGCAGGCGGTTTAGTGTAATATAGGGTCCTATCGGCAGTAACGCGCTGGTCCAGAGAGCAGGAGAGCCGCGCGTTCAAGAGCCTAGCCATCTCGCCCGAGCTGCTCTTTTCGCTCGCTCTCCTTCATTTTGCAAGCGAGAGCAAGCTTCACATCACTCTTACCCTACTAGTCGAAAGGGATCCTCCTAATCGCCCCTGCCGCCTCCCTCTTTCTCAAATCCTCAGCCGCCGCGAACGCCGAAGGGATGGGAATCCCACAGCAATCGCCGAAACCCTCTCCACGAACATGGATATGACCATGCTCATCCTTGGTGACACCTGCTTCTGGCTCGGCTTCGAGAGTGTCGGCGGAAGCGGGGTAGGGGAGGAGAGAGCCGAAGAGGAAGTGTTGGGCGACGGGAAGCTTAGCTAGGACTTCGGCTTTGTACATTTTGAGCATGCCGGAGTTGACTTTGTCCCAGGTCTTGACCTGCGAACGGAGATGCGAGTGAGCGAATGACGAGATGAGCGAAGCGGAAGCAGAGACGCACGCCCGAGATGTCGTCGAGCATCGGTGAGTGCCAACGAAGGCTCGCCGTCTTGATCTGCGAGTGAGAGGGATCAGCAGCGGCTCCGGGACACCGCAAGAGCAGCCCAACGTACGGAGTTGATGTACTGGACGTAGGAGAGGTACATGTAGTCTTTCGAGAACTCTTCAAGAATGTCGTTGTCGTGGATCGCCTTCGGTCGGAGGTGCTTGTGGCCACGAAGCTGCGCCGAGCCGAAGACTGAGAGGGACCAGAGAGGTCAATGATAGTGTCAGTGAGATACTGAGAGACTCCAACTCACTGAAGACAGCGAAATGGTAGTCGTCGAGCCCTTGCGCTCCATGCGAACCGGCCGGCTCAAGCCAATACTCAGTCTGCAGCAGCCTAGCGACCGTCATGTACCTGTGGGCGAGACTCTCATCAGCTCCAAGCTCGACCGAAGCTTCTGCACTGCTCACTCACTTCCAAAACACCCTCGAAACGAGTGCTCGGTCATCCTCCTTCTCAATCACGCCGAGCTTCCTCAAGCAGAGCCTGTGAAGGAGCAGGTCATCAGCGAGGCCATTCCAGTAGTTCGAGGCTTAAACTCACAGCCAGCAGATAAAGTTGAGCTCCATGCCACTCCCATAGTCGACTCGAGTCCGGTTTCCCCAGCTCTCGCAGAAGTAAGTCGACAGCTCGTCGATGCGGTCCTCCGGTAGACCAGGGATGGATTCGTGCAGCTTCTTGGCTTTCTGCTCAACCGAATGAAGGGCAGCAAGTCAGCCTAGCGAGCTTCAGAAAGAGAGGCGAAGCCAACGCACCTCCGCGATCCTATCGTAGAACGTCTTGAACGCAGGGTTACCGAACCGACTCTTGCCATTATCGACTGGCGGAGTATCCTTGACCGTCTGCTCTACCTCTCCCAGCACGTCCAACAAGCTCTTGACCGCCTTCGCTCATCGCAACGGGACAACAGTCAGCACCTCCCTCGAGCTGCTGCACGGCAGTAGGATAGAGAGGTAAAGCTCACCTCACTCTCCTTCACCTCCTCCGTCAACTTGTGCCCCACTACCGACTCGTTAAGCTCCTCGAGGAAATTGACGAGATCTTGGTGAGTTGGAGAGTCGAGGAAGGACTGCAAGTGAGCGCGTGAGATGATACGCTTGGTGGGCGCTGTAGGTGATGTAGCAGAGTGCTCGTGATCGTGGTCGTGGTCGTGTGACATTGAGGCTGAGATGACGAGAGAGACGAAAGATGAGGAGGGAGGGAGAGAGACGCGGGGTTCCTTCAGCGGCAGGTCGTCTCGCGAGGGGCTTTTCATTTCCAGCTCGACTGAGCTGTACTTCATCAAGCAAAAGAGCTTCACTGAGCTCTCCTGCTCACTCAGAGCAGCTCGCTTCTGCTCAACCTGTTCTCTCCCTTCGCGACCCTCTCGGCCGCCAGTCCTCAGCTCACGACAGTTACAAATCCTCCCCAGCCAATCTACACATTCCCAGCATACCTCCTCTGGTCGCATATCTCGCTTTCTCGCCCTTGACATCACCAGGAAAGACGGGGAAGGGCGCTTCCAACTCCGAGCCTGGTGTCGGCGCCGAGCTCGAGGACGTAGCGAGTCAGACGTGGGTAGGAGGGAAGGCGGCGAGGATGGAGCGGAGGTCGCGGGAGGAGGTGTAGGTCGCTAGGTCGGAACGGTGCATCCTGGACGAGGTCGAGGTCGAGGTCAGCGAAGTGCGAGAGGAGGGGAGAAGGGGAAGGACTCACTGAAGGAGACAGATGTTGAGCGAGTCCCAGAGGGTCTGCGAGGTTACTCCACGGGAAGCGTTGTCGACGTTTCCGGCTGTGGAGAGGAGGGAGAAGCGAGTTAGCTACGAGCCGAGAGGTCGGGAGGAGACAAGAGCTCACCCTCGAGTTGAGCCTCGGTCTCTTGGATCGAGAGCGAGGTAGTGAGGTGCTGAATCGCTTCCTCGTATTGCTATCGATCGAAATAAGGTCAGCTTATGCTCCTAATCGTCTGTAGGGAGCGAAAGAGGCTCACGCCGAGGTTCATGTTGGCGACGGCGAGGTTGAAGCGAGCGCGAACGTATCCCGGTTGGATATCGAGAGCCTCGAGGTAGTACTGAATGGCGAGTTCCGTCTTCCCCGAGTTGGCGAAAGTAGCTCCAAGTCGATTGAAGAGGAGGGGATCCTGCGAGCGGGCGAGGGGGGGAGGTCAGTTCGGCGCTCTCGAGAGCGCTCACGAAGGAGAAACAACTCACATCCGGACGAACAGACAAGGCCGACTCAAAGCAATCTCCCGCCTTCTCATACTCCTCACTCGTATTAAACAGCACCCCCAACCCAATCTGCACCTCTGCATCCACATCCGCACCATCGACCTCGGCCCGTCCTTGAGCCAAGCGAATCAACAGCCCCGTCAAATAATCATGCCTCTCCTTACTCCCCTGTTCTGGCAACTTGCCAAACAAATCCCTATAATTATCCACCTCCCTCGTATACCTCTCAACGCCGAGGGTATCGACCCACCGATCGATAGCCTCGTAGGAGAGGGCCCTCTCGTTCTCATTGGTGTAAGAGACGGCGAGAGCGAGGTACGCCTCTCCAAGTTTGGAGTCCAATTCGATGGCGCGTCGGAGCGCTTTGATGGCGAGATCCTCCCTCTCGTTCTCTTGCTGCTTGATGCCGAGGGCGAGCCATGCCGCCGAGTCGTTGGGGTTTTGTTGGACGGCCGCTTCCTTTTGGAGGATCGAGTCGTAGTTGGAGGTAGGCGCCGAGGTGTGCATGGAGTGAGTTCGAGTCGATTGGACGTAAGGGTTGTTCTGGGCGAATCCATATCCGGCGAGCGTCGAGGAGGTGGAAGCGACGGGTTTGAATCCCGAGGCCGTAACGTCGAAATTATCCCAATCGGCCTGCAGGACGTCCCATTCCTTCTGTTGCGCCGACAGCTCCCTCTCGGTCGTCCTTGGGGCGTTAAAGGCATGACCACCCGAAATCATCGAAGCGTCGAAATCCTCCTCCCACGCCGAAGAGGCAAGGGGAACGCTCGTATCGACGTGCATCCTCTCCTGCTCCTCCTCGGCGCTCATCCCTCCATCGCCTTGGAAGACCGAGGCCGACGACTTAGCCTCCCTCAACTCCCTCGTCGCATCCTCATCCTCCCACAACTCGGCCATAGTCTTATAACTCTGCTCCAACTCTCTAACCCTCTGCGCATTCCCCGCCTCGCGCTGAGCGTACGCCTGTTGCTTAGCCGCAAAAGCAGCGAGAGTAGGTTCGGCGTTGGTCGAGATCGACGAGATGCCGAAGGAAGTCGTCGGGGCAGCTCCAACCCTCCCTTCCTCCTCCCTCCCAAACTCGGATGCCCACCCACTAGCCCTCCCCTTCCCTTTATCCACCCCCCTACTCGGTCCCAACTGCTCCACGACTTTATCCCCCTCGACGGCGACCTCCCCATCCCTCAACTTGCGCATCAAGTCCAAGAAAGTCGAGTTGGCAAACTTGTCGTTCGATTGTTCGGAGTTGGACTGGCGCTGTTGTTCGGTCGATTGGACGGTGGAGAGGAGAGCGCCCGCGGTTCTGGCGAGAGCGTCGCGGGCTTGGGAGTCGGTGAGGACGGGCGAGGAGGAACGGAGGGGCGCTTGAGAGGTGGAGGTGGATTCGGCGTGGACGGCGGCGATGGATTCGGCGTGGAGAGGTGAGGATTCGAGTTCCCGGAAGGCGGTCTCCCAGTCGGCGGCTGCGAAGTCGAAAGCGATGGTCAGCTTGCGAAACGATGCCGAGCGAGCATCGCCGAACGAAGGCTACGCAACGCACTCTGAGTCTGCACAACCGTATCCCTCTGCTGCTGCTGTTGCTGGTAATGCATCGGCACCCCAACTCCCCCCATTCCCTGCATCCCCATCATCCCAGGTGCGGCACCAAATCCCGCTCCCATCAACCTCGCCTGTCCCATCGCATGCATCCCACCTGCTCCCTGCTGCTGGGGTACTCCTCCCTGCTGCTGCATCCTCATCTGCTCTCCACCCCGCTGCTGCTGCCTCGCGAAGTCGCCGCTCCACTCCGCCATACCCTGACCCCCTCCACCCCCTCCTGCTCCTCCAAACGCCCTCCTAAACGCCTCCTGCTCCGCCGCTCCTCCACCACCATGCTGAGGTCCTCCTGACTGCTGAGCGAACGCCGTCGCCCACGCCGGAGGAGCGGGAGCCGGCGAGCCCTCGCGCTGCTCTACGAGGTTGGCTTGGGGTGTGAGCGCTCGACCCAGAGGCGCGAGATCGAACGGTTGCTGGTGGGAGGGATGTTGGAAGAATCGGGCGGCGTCGGTGGGGAGGGGTTGCTGTTGCTGTTGCTGTGGGTTGGCGCGAAAGGCCTGGGAGTGAGCGAGCGGGGGATTAGTCAAATCGGTGGCAAGAGAGGAGGGAGGAGGGGGGCTGTAGTACGTTACGAGAGGAGCCTTGTTGAGGTGTGAAATGATCCTGTACAACGAACAGACCATCAGCATCAGCTCCAGCGGCGAGAGAGTGGAGGGAAGGGGCGCACCTGTTGCACTCCCCGATCATTGCTGTAGGCTTTACTCAACTGAGCTAAAGGGTTGACAGGGCCGCACTCTGCTCCTCCAGCGAGGGCGGCGAAAGTCATCCTTGTCGTGTCGTGTTGGCGAGTCGAGGAGCAGAGACGAGGTGAGCGTTCGAGTTCAACCTGCTCGAGCTTCGAGCTCCGGCTTCGTCGGCTAACTCTCAATTCGCTCGGACTTGGGAACTTGTGAAATTCGAGAACAATCAAAGGGGAGATTCAAATTCCAAAGGAATAGAAAAGAAGGGGGTAGCCGCTCCAAAGCAAGGTTGTGTGTGTGTATGAATATCTAGCGCTAATCAAAGGAGGGGGTGTCCGATTGAGAGAGCGCCAGCCTCGGGGGGATTGAGTAAAACGGGGCGAAGCTCGTTGTCTCTTCTGCAAGCAAAATCGCCGAAAGAGAGAGATAACGAACAGGAAGCACACCGACTCGTCCTCACGGTTTGGTTCCAAAGGGGGGTAGGGAGAAGGGGAAAAGGGGGGAGGGGGGAGGAAGAAAGATCGAGCATCTGGGGTGTTATGGAGGTTGATATAGAGAGTAGCCGCACGCCGAAAAGGAGAAGAAGGGGGATCAAGCCAAAGGCCGAAGGGGTTGATTTACATCAAGTCGAGGGCGACGAGAATGTAAGCCGGGTTGGGAGCGAAAGGGGAGGAAGTGATGGTTCCTCCGACGTAGAGGAGTTGGTGGATGAGCTCGCCTGTAGTAGAGTAATCAAAAAAGTCAGCAAATCATCTTCCCTCGGCGCTCGAAAACTCCAAAGACTCACTGATATCAGCCGAGTTCTTCTCCAAGACCATGACGACGCCCGTGCATCCCAACTTCTCCTCCGCCATCTCAAGCACACCACAAACGCTCTCCCTCATATTAACATCCTCATAACTCCCTCCCTCAACATACAAAGTCCTCGTTCCCATTCCCGGGTTCTCGAGAACAGCTCCATGCCAAGTAGGGACAATCTCGGCGAGGTCGACCTTGGTAGCGGGAAGCTGGTGAAGAGGGGAAGTGGAAGGGAAGATGGTGGAGAGGATGTTGGAATCCTGCTCTTGGTCGACGGAGGGACCATCGTGGGAAGAGCGGGGAGTGAGGAGAGGTTTGATGGGAGTTGAGGGGGAAGAGAGAGCCGATTGGAGGGGGTTGATGTAGGTTGATTTAGTGGAAGAGGTGGTAGAGCGAATGGAAGCTCCCGAGGAAGCGAGGGTGGGAGGTGAAGCGGGAGGGGAGGGAGGGTAGAGAGCGTGGTAGGCGGGAGGAGGGGTGATGCTCGAGGTCGAAGTAGGGGAGGAAGGCGAGACCGAGGAGGAACCGAGGAAGGATTGGAGGGCGGTAGAAAGTTTCGAATTGTTCTTGGTAGTAGTAGTAACGTTTGAAGAAGTAGAAGTAGGAAGGAAGGGAAGGGATTTGGTAGAACGCATGGTACCTGACAAGTCGCAACGGGCGAGGGGCGAGGCGAGTCAGCTCTCAAGAGAGTGGCGAGAGGTTCTGTAGGCGATTCAAAGACTCACCTGTCACGTACGCGTGCGCACCCCCGATCTTGTCGGTGGGCATTTCATCCTGGCGGGCGTTAGGGCCACTGTGGGGGCGCTGTAGTCGATGAAAGAGAGGGCGAGCACGTTGCGGGATGAGATGGGCAGGGTCAGCTGTTGGTTCTCGTCGCCCGTCGTTCTGTAGTCTGGTAGTCCTCGATTAAAAAGCGAGAGACTACTACTAGTACTAGTAAACAGAGAAGTAGGACTCACGAGCACCCAGCGTGCAGGACTCGGGGGCGTCGTAGCTCAACCCGTAAGCGGACTTGGGAGTTTGAACAGCCCCAGCAAGACCGCCGCAGGCCTTGGGGCTGATACTAGAGTGTAGTAAGAAGAGATGGGGTTAGCTGACTGTCATCTGTCACCCTACAGAGAGGTTTAACTAACCTGAGATTGGACTGTTGTTGATAATTCGACATGATTCGCTTGACGAAGCTTTCGGGGGTGTAGGTGGGTAGCTGCGAGGTAGCTCTGTAGGGTGTCTGTAGGCCTGACGGGCGGAAACTTCCGTTAAGAAGTTAGGAAAAAGGGGGAAAGACGAGGTAAAAGGTTGTGGTGGGAGAGAGAGCCATCTCGAGCCGTTTGAGCGCGACCAAGTTCGACGTTCGACTCGGGCTGGCTCGACTCAGCTCTGTCTCCCGCCCGTCTCTGCTTCAACCATGTTGGTCGAAAAAGTAGCAAGAAGAGCTTGTACTTGCTCATGGTCTACACCTCGCTACCGCCTCTACTCGACTGTACGGTCTTCTCACCTCTTCCTTCTCTCTCACTCTCAGCGCTAACCCTCTCTCTCGTCAACAGCGCTCTCAACCCTCCCCTCCTCTCCAAGTCCAAGGAAAGACCTACGCCCGCGACACCTACTCCAACGCCACACCTACCATTCTCTCCAAAGTAGGCAAAAACCTACACCTTAAACCCAACCACCCACTCTCGATCCTCCGCTCTCGCATCGAAGCTCATTTCCCTCAATTCCAACACTTAAACTCCCTTTCCCCCATCGTCACCGTAAAACAAAATTTCGACGATTTGGGATTCCCTCCCGACCACCCCGGGAGGAGTTTGACCGACTCTTACTACCTCAACAAGCAAGAGATGCTCCGAACTCATACCTCGGCTCATGAAGTCGAGTTGTTCAAAGCTGGTGTCGAGCAGTTTTTGTTGACGGCCGATGTGTATAGGAGGGACGAGATTGATCGGAGTCACTATCCTGTGTTCCATCAGATGGAGGGAGCTAATGTGACGACTCGGGGGGAGGGGTTGGCTCGGTTGGAGAAGGAGAATGAGGAGATGAGGCAAAGGTTGGATTCGGCCAATATCATCATCACCGATCCTACGAGGGAGACTACCGCTACCAACCCGATTCAGGAGGAACATAGCGAGGAGGAGGCGAGGATCATTTCGGACCATTTGAAGAATACGCTCAATACCCTCGTTTTGAGATTGTTTGGTGGGTTGAGGAAGGAGGGGGATCAAGAGCCTTTGCAGGTTAGGTGGATTGAGGCGACTTTCCCTTGGACTAGTCCGAGTTATGAGGTCGAAGTCCTTTACGAGGGGAAATGGTTGGAGATTTTGGGCTGTGGAGTAGTCAAGCAGGACGCTCTCAACCGATCCGGTTCGTCCTTCCTCCTCCTCCTTCTCATTCTCTCTCTAAACTCTCTCGCTAACCTCCTCTGCGCGCGTAGACGTCCCCCAAAAGCTCGGCTGGGCCTTCGGACTCGGCCTCGAGCGCATCGCCATGGTTCTCTTCTCTGTCCCCGATATCCGACTCTTCTGGTCCGAAGACACTCGCTTCCTTTCCCAATTCAACGAGGACTCAATCACTCCTTTCAAACCCTACTCCCGTCACCCCGAGTGTTATAAGGATCTCGCGTTTTGGACGGCCGAGGGATTCCATGAGAATGATTTTTGTGAGGTTGTGAGGGATGTCGCTGGGGATTTGGTAGAGGGAGTGCAGTTGGTGAGTTTGTGGGAGCGTTGAGCGTGGCTTGAGCGCGAGGCGAGGACGACGGCTGACCCTTTGCCTCTCCCCCTCCCCCTCTCTCTGCCTCTCGCTCGCTCTGCGCCAACGACACCACCAGATCGACGAATTCGTCCACCCCAAGACCAACCGTCGTAGCGTCTGCTACCGCCTCAACTACCGTTCAATGGATCGGTGAGCTTTCCCTCCCCTCCCTCTCCCTTCGCCGAGCAGCGGCTGAACTTCGCCTTCTCCCTCCCAACAGCTCCCTCTCGAATGACGAGGTCAACGAGATTCAAGCAAAGGTTATCGAGACGGTTGTGGAACAGATGGGGGTGGAGGTTAGGTAGTAGAGTAGATGTTGAGAGGTCGCCGGCGAGAGGGAGCGCCGAATCGAACGAATTTCGCGTGAGATGTATTGCACGACACGTAACCCTTCCCAACTCCTTTTCCTCGCAGGCCAATGAGAGTGTTGCACTACCATCATCAGCGATTCGATCGCGAGTTGAGCCAGTCGTCTGAGTTGCAGCATCTCCCTCCCGTTCTCCGCCGAGCGGTCGTCTTTCGCTTGTTACCCCACACTCCACTAGCGGCTCCAAACCCCCTTCGTTTCGAGGTTTTGAGCCCCATCCTTCATCTTCCTTCATCCCTCGTCGACGAGTTTCACTACAGCTTCAACCCCCCTCTCTCTCTCGATTGCCGCGGCGTGCCCCGCCTCCCTCTCTCCCTCTCTCTCTCTCCTTCCCCTCGCCTCGTCTCGCCTCATCTCGACCAGCACACGACCTTTCGCTCGACTGAGCTCTCTCTCTCCTCAACGATGAGCAACAATTACTACGAGGCCAACGGAGGCTACAGCAACAGCAACGGCGCAACAACAACAACAGCAGGAGGAGGAGCGTACGCCTCTACCTCGTCGGCCTCACTCGATGTCGACTCTAGCGGAGCGTGGGCATTACCTTCTCTCGGAGCAGGAGGTGGTAGTTCATCATTCTTCACTTCGAATCATTCGCTCGCCCAAGGAGGAGGGGAGGAGCATCAACCAGCGGGCTTCGATCTGTCTACTGGTGCAGGAGGAGCGGGGGGAGGGGGGCAATACTCTGCGTTAGGCGAGTTTGAGATGGGAGATGGAGCTGCTAGTGAGGGAGGTAGTTCGTATTCTCGTGGAGGGAGGCCTAGGAAACGACCCAAGGCAGTTGGAGGGGGAGATGTAAGTGGGGTGAGTTGGGAAGGGGACAGCTCTGGCGGCGAGGGGGGAGGTGGGTTGAATAAAGGGAGGAAGAGGGCTAATAGTAAAGCCAAGGGAAAGGGCAAGAGGAAGGCTGAAGGAGAGACGGAGGATGACAAGGATGAGGCCGAGGGAGGAGCAGCAGGAGCAGCGGCTAAGAAGACCAAGGTTAAGCAGAGGAAGGCGCCAGGGGATAAGAAGAAGAAGGCGGGAAGAGCTTGTGCTGCTTGTCAGAAGGCTCATCTTACTTGTGATGATGGTCAGTCCCGCCCTTTCGCTCGCCCTTCGCTCGTTTGTTTTCCGCCTTCGACGCCAAGCTGACCTCCCTCTGCTTCACTACAGCCCGACCCTGCGCTCGATGCATCAAGAAAGGTTGTCCCGAAACCTGCCACGATGGTACTCGCAAGAAGGCTAAATATTTGATGGAGATTCCCGATGAGCGTGAGTCGCCTCGTTCGCCTTGGCCGGCCGTGGGCAACAATCAGCTGACCTCGCTCTCGCTCTGCACCTCGATAACAGTCCTCGAACGTCGACCACATCCTCCTCCCGCTTCTCAAATCGATTATCAACCTCAACAGCAGCAAGAGGAAGTAGCACTCGACACGCCCGGCGTCGGCGCCAGCGGTTCGTCTATCTCCCTTACTCTCCCTCTCCCCTCTAACCCTCTTTCTCCCCGCACAGAATCTCCCACCTCCCTCCTCCAAGATACGACCCAACCCGCACCCTTCACCTTCGACAACCTACCCTACTACGACACCTCAACCTTCTCAGCAACCAATGAATTCGGATCCGAAGCCGCCAACCTCGAATACGCCATCCTCTCCTCCATGCTCAACGGTAATGGATTCGCCGTGGATACCTATTCGACTCAGAATTCGGCGGACCCGAGATTGAATGGCGCAGGGAATGGGAATACGATGTTGATTAACTCGCCCCTCGGCGGCGGAGGGGAAGGGGGTGGGGGGTTGAACCTCGGCGGAGGGGGGCAGGGAGGATCCAACAACCAGCAATTCCTTTCCTCCTTCCGACCCGGGGCTTCTACCGCCACTTCCCCAGCTCAAGGCGCTTTCAACATGTCCCCACCGAGGTTGGATGCCGTTCAATCTTTATTCCCTGTTTCTGAGAGCGGAGGGGGGAAGGAGGGGGAGAATGGCTCGTCGGGGTATGGTGGAGGGGGAGTGCAGGGATCGAGCGCAGGAGCAGGAGGAGACTTGTTCGGAGCGGAAAGCTTTGGAGGAACGGCCAGTGGGAGTCAACCGGCTCAGTCGGCGGTTAATGGTGGACAGATGACGGGAGAGGAGGCGTATAGGTCGGTCACTAAGCCGTATCCTTATGCTCAGTCTTATCATTACCTCGTCAAGCATTTGAAGGAGCGGTTAGTCCTTTCCTTCTCTCTTTCTTTTCGAGCGCCGGGCGAGGACGACGAAGCTGATCTTGGCTTCGGGCACGTTTCCACAGGTTCGAGAAGAATGATATCCTCCGTATCATCCGCGCTCTAGCTACCTACCGACCAAGTCTAATCGCTCTCCAAATGCCCTTAACGGAGGAAGACGAGGTGGGCTCGCCCTCCTCCCTTCCCTTCCCTCCTCCTCCCACTAACCCACCTCGCTCGCTCGCTCCAACACACAGATCTTCGTCGAAAGAACTTTTCAACGCACCCTCGTAGAACTCAACAAGCTCATCTCCTTCTCCGGCACTCCTACCGTCGTCTGGCGCCGAACGGGAGAGATTTGTCTCGTTGGGACCGAGTTTTGTCTTCTGACGGGGTGGAGTAGGGAGGAATTGTTGGGGAAGAAGTATATCTTTGAGGTGAGCCCTTCTACTCTTTCCCCTCCCCTCGAGTCGAGTCGAGTCGAGTCGAGATGCTGATGTTGGTGCTGGTGGGCGGAACAGCTCCTCGATACCGTCTCGGTCGTGGACCTCTACGAAGCTTTCGCCAAACATGCCTTCGAGTCCACGTCGTCGAGCGTTACTATGCAGTGTGTAGTCCTAGGACCAACGGGAAGGCCAGTACCTTGCGCTTTTTGCTTCTCGATTCGACGGTGAGTTTCGGCTTTCCCTTCCTCCCTCTCTTTCGCTCGCGGGGATGAAAGAAGCTGATGGATCTGAATACACGCAGGGATTTGTTCTCCTGTCCTTCGTTGGTAGTGGGGAGCTTCTTGCCCATTTTGACGTAGTTGGAAAGAGGGAGAGGAGGAGGCCGAACCGAGGGAGGGAGGGAGCGCCGAGCTTGGGATGCCGAGAAGGAGGAGGGGCCGTTGCTTGATGTGATACCATACAAAATTCCTTTTTTCCCGTTCACGTCTTGCCTTCACCCTTGTCTGTGAAGAGCGAGCGGCGACCCTCGTGTACAAGTCGAGTCAGCCCCTTGCGAAGGAGGCGCTGCTCGAGCCTCGACGTGTTTCGTTTCGTCCAAGTCGTCGCTCTCCCTTCGCCCCCTTCGCATCTCGTTTCTCGCATCTCGTGTTTCTACCACGCAATCTCGGGCTACAGCAGGCAGCTACCCGACTTCAGACTAGAGCACTACATCCCTCTCTCAGCCCGCCACCTCTACGCGCTCTCTCCCTCCCATCTCTCAAAACACGCCCGCCGATAATGGAGCCTCAAGCGCTGATCAACCGCCTACCCGAAGCTCTGCAGACGTTCAAGGTCCGTTTCTTTGGCTGTTTCTTGCTCTGCTCGTCAACCCTGGATCGACGGGCGGGGAGGGAGGGGGAAGAGGAATCACGGGCGCGTGGCTGAGCAGGAGGAAGAGAGCACACTGACTGAGTCGATTTGCTTCCTGTGGCTTTGTTTCCTCTATCTGTAGCAGGAAAGGCTTAGCATGCTGCGTCCACCACAAGAGGTTAGTTTCAATTCACCGGGCGAGGAGAGCGCGAGCACGCTTCCCGAGCGGAGCGGTTTCGTTGTACTCTTGAGCGCGAAGCTGACTCCTACTTTGGATCGACTACACAGTTCTTCGATGTCCAACGAGTCAGCCGTCCCGCCGATTTCGGCGTCGTCTCTCAACGAGTAGCCTACAACACCAAGTTCTTCTCGTTCGTCGTCGTCTCTCCCTCTCCCTACTCCCTTTGCTAACTCTCACACTCGCTCTCCTTCTAGGGGCAACTACATCTGCCTAATCCTCATCCTCGCCATCTACTCCCTTCTCACGAACCCCCTCCTCCTCATCGCCATTGGTTTCCTCGCAGGAGGCTTCCTCGCTATTACGAGGTTCATCACCGAGGATGTTCAATTTGGGTCTACTACGGTGACGCAGAAGAATATGTATACCGCGCTCATGGTTTTGGGGCTGCCGATGCTTTGGTTTGCTGGTGAGTTTTGAATGGGAGGGGGCGAGGGATCGCCGAAGGACGGAGAGCTGATGTTTCTCGCTCGCGCTCGCAGCTCCTATCGCCACTGTACGCTCTCAGCTCTCCTCACATCATCTTAACAGATCCCCAACTGACCCCCTCCTCGCTCCAACACAGTTCTTCTGGCTAGTCGGCTCCTCAGCCGTTTTAATCGGCGCTCACGCCTCCTTGATGGAGCCAGGTGTCGAGTCGGAATACGGCTCAGTTCAGACCGTTTGAAAGGAGGGGTTAGCGGTTACGGAGGAGGGTGTGAGAGAGCAGGGGAGCAGGAAGCTGCAGAGGAGGAAGGGAAGGAGAAGCGCCGAGGCGATGAGGAGGGCTTCGTAGTCGATTTGCTGAGGGCAGGGGTGGGGATGGACTTCATACAATTACAACATGATCACGACGCTTTTGATTGATCGCTCGTTACTCGTCTTAATCGACTGCGAGTGCGAAAGAGAGAGAGGAGAATCAGCCTCGAGCTCCGCCGAACAAAGCCGAATACATCGAAAGCTCACCAGCTCAGACTCCTCGGACTACGGGATCCAACTGCTTGAGTAGGGCCCTCTCGAGCGGTAGCAATACATGGTCTGTGGAGCCTCCCTGACCGCCAGCGCAGGAGGAGAGGTCGAGGGAGAGGAAGACTTGGCGTTTGTAGCGTTTGGCTGATGGAGCGAGGGGGAGAAGGATTAGCTTGATGTCTGTGTGTTGCGAGACTGATGAAACCTACAGAGCTTGGCTGAAAGGGAGAGGGATGACGACGCAGACTTGGAGACGGCGGTGGAGGTTGCTGGGCCACTTGGTCGCTGTTTGGGGTTTAGCGAGGTCAGTTGAGCAGTAATAGGATGAAACTGTACATCTGTAACTTACAGGCATGGCGCAAGAGAGGTCGTTAGCGATTGAGAAGGGCAAAGGGTTGGAACCGAGGTTGATGAGGAGCGAATCGCGGAGGGAGGTGAGTTGAGCGAAGAAGATGGGTAGGGCTGGATCGTCCAGTTCTAAAGTTAGAGTTCTTGTAACGATTTGTGGTACAGCTGCCATCCTTGTCTCGATGTGGTCGGAGCTCAACCCCTGCGAAAGCGACCGCGCCGTCTCTCGTTTCTCCCTCCCGCCAACTTCCTCTCGTCGATTCAACTCGTTCTCTCGCCTCGTTGGGGCTGGTTCAAAGCACAGGATGGCGCCCACAGCTTCGAGTAGTAAAGGGGGCAAGCTCACCGCTCTAGAGGCAAAGATTGTCAAAGTGGGATTGGCAGCAAAGGGAGCCGTCAGTCGTCCTCTCGTCCTCGTCGCTGAGCCTTTCCAGCTCGTAGCTGACCCTCGTTGACTTTAC
This sequence comes from Leucosporidium yakuticum, assembly GCA_019775505.1. NCBI lineage: Eukaryota > Fungi > Basidiomycota > Microbotryomycetes > Leucosporidiales > Leucosporidiaceae > Leucosporidium > Leucosporidium yakuticum. The sequence goes on from JACWFO010000045.1 coordinate 22,828, forward strand.
TATAGTCCATTGGTCAAGCAGAACTACTAGCTCAATGCGGTCTCACCATCTCTAGCACCACTCAAGATGCCATGAACTCGCTCCTTCGCAAGGTCCGTTTTCCCCTACTCGTCTCCAGCGCGAGCAGCAACTCAAAGCTGACGACATGCTTCACCACTACAGAACTTGGCGCAGATGCTCAAAAACTCGAATGGAGATATTGTCTTCCGCTTTGTAGGCAAGGATGAGGCCAAGGCGTGAGCTCTCTCTCCACTTTGTGACTGCAAGCGGCGCGAGAGTCGAGCTGACCCTCTTCGGACTGGTTGCGATGCATTAGAATGGGTTCGATGGATAGCGAGGAGAAGCTCGTGTTTGATCAGATCAAAGCGGCGGGCAACATGGGTCAGTCTAAAGACGAGCGACGAGCATGTTTGTTGATGAGCTCCGAGCTGACCGTGCGGTGCTCTATCGACAGGAATTTGGACCAAGAGTCTTACTACCAATACGGGACTACCGAGGACTACTATCACCAAGGTGCTCAAGACCCTCGAGGGAAGGAAGACGGTCAAGACGGTCAAATCGGTCAAGGTGAGCTCTCCTTCCCCCTTCGCCGACCTCGCTCGGCGCTCTTCTGCTATTGAAGCGAGGGTTTGGCGGAGCAGCAAGCTGACCTCTTCGTTCGTCGCTCTCTCCCACCCCAGGCTCCCACTCGCAAGATCTACATGCTCGCCAACCTTACTCCTTCGGTCGAGCTCACCGGAGGTCCCTGGTTCACCGACAACGAGCTCGACACCGAGTTCGTCGACCTGCTCAAGAAGTGCGCGTACAAGTATCTCGAGATGAAGGTGAGTTGCAGCTGCCCACTCTGCTACTCGCTGCGCCAGTCGCTGACTCTCGGCTCTCCTCCCTCCCTCGGCGTTCCCTTCCTCCCCACCCAGTCCGTCCCCAAGACCAAAAGCGACAAGCGTCGCATCTACCCCGTCAGCGCCACTCGTTACCTCCCCACCGTCAACGACATTCTCGCCTACATCGACAGTCTCGAAGTGGCCATCTCGGTCGAATTGCAAGACGTTCACGTCCAATCGCTCCTCGAACTCATGGTCTACGATGGCACGGTCGAGAAGATTTTCATCAACTCGGATATGGCCGTCAATGGATCTTCGTCGGCGGCGCATGGCAAGAAGCTGAATGGCAAGGATAAGGGCAAGGGGAGGAAGAGGAAGGCGCCGGAGAGTAGTGATGAGGAGAGCGATAGCGATGATGATGGACCTAGGAGGAGGAAGGGGAAGGGCAAGGCCAACGGACGAGCTTCCAAGAAGCGCAAGACCAAGCTCGCCGGCGACGATTCCGAGGAGGAACCAGAGTCGGAGTCGGACGACTTCGATTCGGATGAGGACCCCGAAACCGCTCGAGTTCGCAGGGCCAACAAGGCGGAGGAGGGAGGCAAGACCAGCACTCGTCGCAAGAGGAAACGCCAAAAGCGGGCTATCAAATCCGACGACGAGGATCGCGCGACGTCGGAATCCTCGGGACACGAATCCTCGGACGACGACGAGGATGTCAAGAAGAAGGGCAAGGGGAAGGGGAAGAAGGGTAAATCGGCCGAGGATGAGTTGGCCGAGGAGCGCGAGAACATGAAGGATTACGTCTACCGCCTCGTTCGTCCTTACGCCCCCGTCGTCGGCTGGACCGACATGCCTTGTGGCAAGTGCCCCTCCGAATCCTTTTGCACCGAACCGAATCGTTCCCTCGCCGTCAAGCAACCTCGTGCGGGAGCTAGTAGGCCTAAGGTCGGCATCGAGTTGGAGGGTGGGATTCAGGGTGTTGGCATGATTGGAGGTGCCGGTGCGGCGATTGGGGTGTCGACTGCTAAGTGGGGGGAGGTAAAGGGTGCCGTGGGCAATGCGGTTGCGCCGGTTAACCCGAGGGATTGTACTTACTTCAAGACTTGGGTGAGTGGTCTACTTTCTCCCTCGAGGATGGGAGAGGAAGGGAAGCACTCGCTGACCCCTCGGCTCCTTCCAGCTCGACTTCTAGGCAGCACATACGACGACCGCTACGATACGCTTTGGAGGACGTTTCGAGGAATAGGCGAGGGTGAAGGGCGAGGGAGCAGCGCCGAGGTTCTCGAGGCGGCTGCTCTCGACTCGTGCTTGAGGAGAGGGGTACAATAGTCTACAGCTTTTCTGTCGAGTAGTAATACACCCCTTCTCCTCTTGTCTTTGGACGCTTTTTGTTCGGCTTCGGCGAAGGAGAGGAAGAGAGACAGCGAGGGGGGAGGCCTCGAAGCCAACGGGACGGCAGCGGCCGAGGATACCTTGCTTTCGTAGCTAGCTGACTGTGATGGGCTTTTCTCGTCGAAAGTATCTTACTCGATTCTGCTTTCTTCAGCGCCAAGTCGAGTCTCAGCTCAAGCAAACAGCAATGAGCATTCGAATGCTCGGCGCCGAAGCGAGGGTTTCGAGCGCGAGAATCGAGAAGAGATTGACCCGAGACGCTGATGAGGGGTGACTCGGAGTAAATGTGGTTGCCCACAATACGGTGAGCCTAGCCGTATCACGTTGCTTCGCAGTAGACGAGAGGAAACGGCCACCAGCCTTCCCCTGCTCCTCCTTCTTCGGCGGTGGGCGCGGGGGGGATCAGCGTCAAAGGAATCGCCATGGTATGAAACAGAACCTATTGAGGGATAGCCCTACAGAAATTCCACGCGGGTAACTCTGTACCGTAGTCTCACCTCTCAAGTTCCCAGGGCCGAGCCAGCCTCTCGCTTTCCAACTTGCCACTTCCGGTTGTTCGCCTCAGTCACTTCAACGCCATCAACCTGCAACGGGGGCTGGGTCGCCAACAATGTCTTGACTACTTTACCCTCCGGTGTCCCAGAGACGAAGAGGGCGCGCTCAGCCCTACCACTTGGCCGACTACCGTTTCCGCCTGAGGACGAGCATCACTCTCTCGCTCTTCTCTTCCCGTCTCTTCGCTTCCATCGTTCGCTGGTCCGGCTACTTGCTTCTGCTTCTTTTGTATCTTTCCTTGAGCGGTCAAGGTGAGTAGCTGTGGAGCACTCGCGGAGGGATTGAGTAGCTGATCCTTCGCGGCGCAGTGTGATCGTCTACCGGGACCGAGTTTGGCTTGAGCTGCTTCTCCTACAGCTACCAACATCTACTACTACTAGTGAGTGCTTCCCTGTGCTGTCTTTTAAGCTCGTCGCTGACCTTGCTCTCGTTCGCAGAACCCGCGTCTTTCGCTCCCTTTGCCGTTCAGGCTTAGCAGCTCTTCCCATTGCCTAGGTGCGCTTGAGCTCGCTGTAGAAAGTAAAGAACGACCCTGATCTTTCGCCTTCGCAGACAACGACCATGGGACAGACCATATCCGCCCCCTCGACTCCTCATCTCCCTTCCTCGCTCAAGAGCAAAGGCAAGGGAAAGGGCAAGGCTCGGCGCCATACCACCCAGCCTTACGCACCTCCGCCTCTCGACTCGAACACCATCGTCTTTGAGCACTCGGCCGACCAGCAGCAGCTCATCGCTCGCTACCTCGCCGAGGAGAAGCTCGAAGGCCGAACGCCACGGGTGGTCATTCGCGATACCGCTGCCTCGCCGCAGTGGGGCAAGGTGCAGGATGACGAGGAGGAGCATCTCGAGGGATTGAGGATCAACGTCGGAGGGCGACGGCTCGACAAATCTCGCTCGGCGTTCACGGGACTTCAAATCAGCTCCGACTCGCATGGCTCGGAGGAGCTCCTACACGAAGCGTGCAAGAAGCACGAGCGTAGTCGCTCAGCATCTTCGCAACCTCTCAGCCGTTCCCGCTCCGCCGCTCCCCCTTCCTCGGCGCACACCTGGCATCCTTCCTCCTCTCGCCGACGCGGCTCCGCCTCCTCCGAACACGGCTACCTCAACTTTCGCCCACCATCTCCCTCTCCCATCCCCATCGGTCGTAGCAGCCACGCTAGCCCTACCTCACACTGGAGCGAATCCTCCGCCGGCGGCCGCACCCCTTCTCCCAATTTCAACACCTTTCGCAACTCGGTCAACTTTAGCGTCAACTCCAAGCGCTTCTCCACTCACTCTTCCAACCCTCGACACTCGGCGCACGAGGCTACCCATTCGCTCGCCAACGACCTCATGGCGCCGACCAAGCCTCTGCAGAAGGCGATCGAGAAGGGACTGCAAGGATACCGCGCCAACAAGGAGAACGAGCGGAGACGGAAGGCGATGAAGAAGCGAGGTCCTATCGTCGTGGTGGGAGCTCAGAGGGTCGGAAGCGGGAGGTACTCGATGATGAAGGAGGCGGCAGCTCGGTCAGCAGCGGCGCGCAAGGAGAGCATCGGGTCGAAGGAGGGTTTGGCGTCGAGGAGGGGGAGCAAGGATAGTAACGGGAGGCGGAGGAGCTCGGCGAGTGAGGGAAAGAGGGTCAGCGCAAGTCGACGAGGGAGCGAACCGACTCGAAGTCAGGACGGCGGACTCTCACCACCCACCAACCTCTCCGCCTCTGCACCCTCTCCCTCCTTCCTCCACCGTCGCTCACCTTCTGCACAGGCTCTTATGAGCTTCATCGCCGCCTCCCCCGACCTCACTTGCCCCGATCCATCCCACCCTCTCTTCGACACCCAAGCCACTCCTCGCCCCAGCATCGCTCGCCTCCCCGAAGGACACCCCGCCAACCACCACGCCCGATTCCGTTCCTACAACGAGCGAGTGGCCGCCCTTCCTCCCAACCCCGTCGTTCCCGCCGCCTTCTCCACCGGTCCCGCTCCTCTTCCTCCTCGCGGTGTCCTCGCTCAGCGCAGGGCTTCGGCTCTCGCTGGCTCGACTAGGTCCTCCATCGTCTCGGCTTACGGTCACATGGAGCCTCAAGACGGGTTCGAAGGCGCCAGGCGGTCCTCCTCCTTCTCAGGCGCATCGAGTCGCAAGCTCTCCAACTACCGCCTCTCCATCGCCGAGCCTCGCGATGAGGAGGAGGTTGCCGAGTCGCGAAGGAGCTCAATCGCATCGTGGACCACCACCACCAGGAGTAGGAGTAGGATGGGCTCGGTCGATCAAGCCAACTCGAACGATGCGACGTCGAGTAAAGGCTCGGTCGGAGGAGCAGGGATGGGAAGGCGCCAATCCAGTGCTTCCCTCGGCGCGCTCAACGACCATCGTCGCCCGTCAACCACGTCAATGCCTTTCGTCAACGACGCTCCGGTCCTCCCTACCGCTCGCTCCAACTCGGTCGTCTCGAGGACCTCCTTCCCTCACTCGGTCGCCTACACTTCCGATTCGAGGAGCACTCCTTACCGCGATGCTCGACTCGGAAGCACCGTTTCCTACTTCTCGATGCCCACCACCACTCTCGACCTCCCTCTCACTCCCGAAGCGACCCTCACCCCCCTCGCCGACGTCAATCGCACCCCGAAGCCGCCTGCGACGTCGGCGGGCGAGATCAGTTGGGGAGGCTACTCGCTCGCGCCGCCTTTGCCCATGGACGCCAGCTCGCGCGGCTCGGTCACCTCGGTCGCTTCCTACTCGGAGATCGCCCCTGAGACGGTCGACGCCTTCCCCGCTCCTCCTACCACCGCTCGCCCGCTTCGCCTCAATGTCCCCACCCCTCTCGTCATCAAGAAACACCACCCCTTCCCTTACGACAGCGAAGGCTCGCTTCTCTCGGACGCCTCGACACCCAGCACTGGATCCTTCGACTCGTCGAGCAGCACTTCGGCTTCGTCGCAGGGCGTGCTGCAGCTGCAGCAGGAGGAGGCGTTCGGTTCGGGCAACGGTTACGCTCAGACGCTCGAAATGCTCTCCAACGCGGTGCAGATCAGCCTCGAGGGACAGGGCAGCACCTACAAGGCGCCTCCTTCGCCTTCGTTTTCGCTCGGCGGTCACTCGGCGGCTACCTTCACCATGGACGATCTGATGCAGCTCGGCGGCAACTCGTGGTCCTCGGCCGAGGCCGTTCGTACATCGAGTCTTCCCCCTTCCTACCAACCCGCCGCCGTCGCCTCCTTCCCTGTCGTCTCCTCCTCCCCTCTCCTCCCCTCGGCGCCGTCGACTCCGAAGCCCAAGGCCCTCTCCCGCCGCCCTTCGGAGCATCAACTCGAGCGCGCGAGTCCCAACCTCTCCCTTCCGACTCAACCTCTCCCTGCGACCACTTCGATGCGCCAAGCTCCTCCCGTTTTCTCTGATTGGAAGCTCCGAGTTAGCAACACGGCTCCTCTTCGCCTCCCTACCGTCGTCTCGCCCATGACCGACCCCTTCACCACGGGCTACTACGAGGAGGAGGACCTCGAGGTCGAGGATGCGGCCCCTTCCTTTGTTCGCATCGTCTCGACTACTCGCTCGGGAGCCAAGACGTCCTTTCTCGATTGCTCGCCTACCCCTCCCAACGAGCTCGCCGACGAGTCGCCTGTCGTTGAGAAGCCCAAGGGACTCGGACTCGATGACGGACGCCCCTTCACCACTGTCAAGACCGATGCCAAACGCCGTTTCTCCTTCACCCCTCGGGAGCTGGCCATCACCTCGGCGAGGAGGGACACTCACCCGACTTGGTCGCCTCCTTCGATGCGCAAGGGCAGTGGGCTGGACGCGTTGGTGGAGAAGAAGAAGAGCAGGAGTGCGAGCGAGGATAACGGAGCGGTGTTGAGGTTGGGCAGCTTGGGCAAGAGGGGGTTCAGCAAGTCCGAAGTGAGCGATTGGTTGGCGACGGCGAGCAGGGAGACTGTCCCCGTTACGAGGAAGCTTTAGCTTGTAGATCAGAACTCAGCTGTACCTTGTTGCCACTATCATTCATGTTCAGGCCGGTACTTGTTCCAACGGAGAGAGATGTCTCTCGGTGCTTACGGCGCATCCAAGCGTTGAAGCGAAAGATATCGATGCAGTCAGCTTCAACCATGGTTACTGCCTTTCACCTCCTTCGCACTTCCCCTCATCCCCTCTATCCGCCGCCCTCGCCAAGCAAGCCGGGCTATCAAGCAAGACCTATCCTCGCCGCTCCCTCCTCGCTCCCATTCCTTCTGCCGACTCGACCGCACCTCACCCTACTCCTCTGACAGCAGCGAAGGAGAAGCGACCTCAACAACCTCTTGGATCCTATTTGTCTCGTAGTCGGCGCTCGTGACTCGCGAGTAGTCTACCTCGGGGTGGATCTGCTCGGCGGTCGGCGGAGGGGATGGGAGGGAGGGAGAGCGAGGTCAGCGCCGAGCTAAGGGTTCCGGGTGAGGATGGGCGCTTCAAACGAACCTTAGTATGACGCTTGAGATTGGAGAAGACGGTGAAGGCTCGGCGACAGGTCGGGAGAGGGCAGACGAAGGCTGCGAGGGGAGAAAGGGAGCGCCGAGTCAGCACAAGAGGTCACGGGAAGGGGGAAATAGATGTAGCTCACGCTTCTCTTTCGAATGTGAGCGCTTGTGAGTCGTCAAAGCCGAAGGACGAGCGACTGTAACGAGACGGCGGGGCGAGCGGTCAGTTCTCAGCGCCGTCTTCTTGCTTCGACCGCGAAGGAAACACTCACAAGCCTTCCCGCATCCCTGATGATCACACTTGTACGCCCTCTTCGCCTCATCCAATGGTGGTCCTTGTCTCCCTCCATCACACCTCTTCGTCCTCGACTTCTTGAGCGGCGCCGATTGCTCTCCCTTCTCGCCCAGCTGCTCACCGTTCTCCTGCATGACGAGCTGAGAGAGCCTAGGACTCGGAGCTCGAGTGGTGGATCCGAGATCGTCGTGCTTGAAGCTGAAGTCGGTCCATTGAGGGTAGAAGGGGAGGGGAACGTCGGGAGCGAAGCAGTGGTTCGGCCCCGGAGGAGTGAGGGGCGAGTGCTGAGGCGCAGAGGGAAGCGAGTAGGTGCTGGAGGTGGGGCTCGAGTGGTGCCTGCATCCATCATCGTCGTCGGCGCGCCAATCTTGCCAGAGCGAGCAGTCGGGCGGAATCGAGATCGGGTGAGGGCGCGTCGAGGAGGAGGACGAGGGCGACGACCGAGGAGGAAGAGGGAAATGAGGCGGTTGAAGGAGAGGAAGGTAGGAGGTCTTGGAGTAGTAAGGGTGAGGAAGCGAAGCGGCACGTCGTGACTTGGGCTGAGGGTCGAAGACGAGCTCGTCGGCGTGAGGAGGAAGGAGGTTGGGAAGCGTTGAAGCGGCGAGGAGAGCTTCGAGGGAGGTGTACTGAGCGCCTTCGGTGAGTTTGGGGTCGAAGTTCAAGTGAAGGTAGTTGGGCTCAGGGAAGGCGGAGCTCGACTGCTTCGGCGCCGAAGCAGCGTAGGAGCTCGAGGCGGAGGGTTGGCCCGAGGCAGATCCGTCCCCTCTCGCTCCGACTCTGCTCCCGAGCATGTCCTCATACGACCTCGTATCCGCACGAAGATGACCCTTCCCACTCTCCATCACATCGACGCCCCTCCAATCCTGCCGTTTCGCCCTCGAGCCCTCCCTGTCGGATGCCCCCTCGCCGAAGCTGCGCTTCCTACTCCCTCCTGCCTCTCCTTGCGCCGCAACCCCTCCCTCGTCCCATCCTTCATCTCCCAAATCTTCTCTAGTATCCCACTGTGAGTCTTCCGAGTAGCTAGAGTGCATTGGCGGGGATGGAGGGAGAGGAAGAGGGAAGCTTGGGATGCTGCCCAACGCTACCGCAGAGTTGTAGGGAGATTGGTCGGGAGGAAGAGGGTACGAGTTGTCCGAGTCGTCCTTGAAGGGTTTGTAAGCCCTCCAGTAGCTGCTCGAGCTCATCTTGTAGCGGTGCGAAAGAGAGCGAGCTCCTGGCTGAGAAGGGTAGCACGAGAAGGCGGCGGCGAGTTGGTGACGTGTAGCTCAGTAGAGGGCTGACCAGCAGCTCACCTGTGCTTGTAAGCTGGTTCTTAGAGAAGAGCAGAAGTCGAGAGAGAGTTCAACAGGCAGAGGCAGGAAGGAGAGGAGCAAATTCGAATCCAGACGAGGAGGTCGACTCGGAGATCAGCGAGCGAGCCGCTCTCTGCTCTGCTGTAGCCCAACAGGACCATGCTCGCCGTCGGGAGACTCGGTTACGGCTTGTCCTTTTCCTCCTTGACCACCATCAACTCTCAGACTCTCATTTCGCTCGATGGCGCTCGACCGAGTTCAAGCGCTCGGCGAAGGCCAGACTCGAAGCCGACTCGCGGTCGCTGTGGGTCGATACGATGCTCAAGTAGCGGCTATTCCGTAGTGAAAGGAGCTGTTCAGGACGCCTTGACCTACTCTGACACTCCTACCAGCGGCTCATTAGCCAGCGAGCAGCCGCTTCATCATCGCCGAAGGAAAGTTTGCGCCGAACCTAGCTCTCTGCTCAGCTACAGTGGATCTAGAGGAGCGGTGCTTTCCTTCCCAGCCGTGCGTTGTTATTTCTATCCAAGATACGCTGCTTGCTTTGCTAGAGGTGCAGACAGGCTGCTCCGACGGCTCCCTTCTGGCGCCGAGAGTCAAACTTCGCCGAGCTGTCAGTTTTCGAGGTCAAGATTCCTTCCCGGTGTCGTGGATTCAGTTGAAAGGCCTTGGGCGTTGTGGTGTCTTCTGATATTACCTCTTGAACCTTGGGAAGCGAAGCAGGGGGGACTCGGCGTTTTTCCCTTCGCGCTGCAGGCTTGTCCTGCAGAGGAAGAGCTCCAAGTTGAGGCCGAAAGAGCCCCAGACCTCTTCTGTATCAATATAAGAGTCTTCCTATTCCCCTGCAGCCAAGCCCAACCTCTCCTTCTGGTCCCCGACTTCGCCTCGGCGCTGCGAGCTCTGGACTCCAAAGTAGACTCGGCCGTCTCTTGCCTTCCTACCACACACTCCAACTCGACCAAGAGAGCTCTATAGAACTACACATCTTTCTTCCGACCCCCGACAACGCTCGATTGCTTCCACAACTCGACTACAGCTTCGTTCGGCCAGCGACCGGCGACAAAGTCTTCCTTCCCCTCTCCTTCCGCCTCCAACGAGCACTTCGCACCAAGATGAAAGAGGGTGGAGCCGTTCAGGATACTTTGGATCATCAACAGAGCTATATGAAGCTGGGTTCGAGGTATCAGCAGGCTAGCAACGAGGACGAAGGTGAGTCGCTCGAAAAAAGCCGAGACGAGCTCGCTTAGCTGACGCTTGAGTGAAGTGGCGACAGGTCTCAAGAGCACCGCTTCAAGATGCTTCGTCGTCCCTACCCCTCCTCGCTCGCCACCTGCACCCAAGTCCAGCGATCTCTCGCACTCGGCTTCCTTCCCCGTCGTACGACCTCCACCTTCGACCCCTTCGCGCTCTCGCTCTTCACTCCGTCACCCTGGAGGCCTCGGACGCTCTACTGGAGGATCCTTAAATGACTCGACGAGGATGGAACAGGAGAAGGAGCCTGGGACGGTGCACGAGACCAAGAACCGCCGTCGCCGAGGAGGGCTGCCCAAGTTCCTTCAGAGCCTTCGACCGAGGGCGGCTCAGCACAAGATCAAGACGAGCAATGAGAAGAACACACCTCTTGCGGAATGGGCTATCTTCCCAGCCTCCATCTCCGCCTCCAGCCATGGTCGCTCCGCCTCTCCCAACTCTCCAACGCCATCGCCGAAGAAATCGTCGACTCCCAACTCCCCTTCGGCTGTTCCTCCATCTCCTCCCTCTTCCATCAAGCCGCAAGCAACTCGATTCCAACCTCGACCCCCTCTCGTCCACTCTCATTCGGAGCCGAGCCGTCTCAGCAAGCGCCAGCAATTGTCGGCGCCGAGCTTCTTCAACCGGAGGGGGAGGATCGTTAGAAGCGAGGGTGGCGCCCAGCTCATGGAGAGTCGACCAATCGAGGATTATCGCTTCCCTCCCCTTCCTCAGAGCAAGCTCCTACTCGAATCGACCCCTCGAACGCCTTCCCTCCCGCCAGTTCAAGCCCTCCCCGTCCCCGTCTCTCCACTGGTCCTTCCAGCTCCTCGTTCCTCCATCGCCTACCAGCAACAATCTCTACCAAGCGATCTTCAAGACAGTGTCCAGTCGGCGCTTCACTCGCGATTTGGGAGGCGCAGGGACAGCTTCAGCTCCTTCTCCCAGTCGTCGCTCGCGCTCTCCGACGGCCTCACGCCTCCACCCGAGGTTTCGCACTGGAGCACTACTGAGTCGACGGGCTCCTCGTCAGGCGAGTCGCGCCGTCTTTCGCTGCCGCTGACCGAGGGGGAGAGCTTGGCGAGTCTTCCCCTCGGCGCCGCCGGGGTCGTCCTCAAATCCAAGTTCAGCGACTGGACCCTCAGCACCCATCACTCCTCCCTCGCATCGGATCGCTTCAACAACCCATCAGACCCCTCCCTCGCCGCCAGCGTCTCAAGCTCCACCATCAGCGACAGCCTCAGCTTCGACTCGGCGATGGAACGCCTCGTCGACTCCCCCTCGTCGCCCTTCTCTCAACCTCCTACCAAGTCGATCGCGGTCCAGACGGATCCTTCCCTCTGTCCCGACTGCTCCACCCACCTCAGCTTGTGGGGCGACGAGGAAACGACTCGAGGACCTCGTCTCGGCGGAACTCGGTGAGCCAGGGAGTCGACGTACCCACCAACCCTCGCGAGGAGATGAGTATCAGGGATGCGCTGGCTGCCTTTGAGAATGGATGTGCGAGAGCCGAGTTGAGGAGGAGGTTGCTGGAGGCGGGGCTTGACGGAAGGGGAGGATGGGGAGGAGGAGCGGGAGGCTCGGCGTCGCCCCTCCACGGTCACGAGGAGATGGATCGGGAGGCGAGAGAGGAGAGGATTAGGCTTCTGGAGGATGAGACGGAGTGGAGGATCAAGTCGTTCAAGAGAGCGGGCGATATCATTGCGAGGCTTTGAGGTTCGGCGATGGCCACGAGGGGCGAGTTCGGAAGTAGAGGAATAGCTTGACCGGGGCATCGTACGGAGTTGAGAATACCATCCTTTACCTCATCACTCATCACCGAAGTCTCTTCCCATCGCCTTCAACCTTCTTCTACAGCCCTCGGGGAAGACCGACAGCCCAGACCGAGAAACTGGGTTACAGGGGTGAAAGAGCTGCTCAACTCCTTGCAAAATCGGTTCAGGGTACAGGCAAACACGATATCTAAAGTGTACTCCTTCTGCTGCTTGCTTCCACGACGTTCTATCTCTTCGATGGAGTACAGATTGGCAGCATAGATGGGACGTCGATCCTCTTCTTGCTTTGGCTGAACGACATACGAGAGCGCGAGCAGCGCTCCTTCCTTCTCTTTACACCTCACCTCGACTTGACCTTTTCGCCAGCTGCTCGAGCACGCACCACTACAGCAGTACTTGCACCACGGTGCTCCCAGGCCAGCTCCTACCCCGCCCTCCGCCGGCTCGCAGAGGACGCAAGAAACTCGCTTCGAAACAATCAGTCCAAGGGAGAGCAAGGAGCAGCGCCTTTTATCAGTCCCTATTCGCCTAGCGCGATGGACTCTGCACCGAGTGCAGCACGTCGGCGCAGAAGCGACGGAGACCCGTCCTTGCCTAGAGCAGAAGTGCCGTCGTCCACCCCAGCAGAGCTGAACCGACTCGACCGAGCTTCAACGTACCCTCCTGGACCTAGTCGACTGCGAGAGACTGCCGTCTGCCCTCCATTATCGCCCGTCGGCCCTCCCATCCCTCTTCGCCGACCCTCCGCCACTCCTTCCATCGTCTACTCGCCATGGGACGTTCGCCTCTCGCCCATCGACTTCTCCGACAAGGGAAAACAACGCGCTGATGATGATGAAACCCCGGCCGACTCGCTCTCCCCCGTTGCAACTGGCTCCATTCCTTCCTCGGCCGTTTCGCCGAGGGACCTCTCGGACGACCCTCCCATTCGCATTCGACGGATAGGAGCGTTGGGTATTTCGGTGGCATCGGATTCAGAGGATGGAGATATCAGTGCCGACCCTTCGAGCATCGCGACGAGGAGCCGGAAGCGCCGCCGAGGGGAAAAGGTCGACCGAGATGGGAGCTCGATGAGTAGCGATGAGCTGAAAGAGGGGGACGAGGAGAGCACTCGAGCGTCCAGTAGAGGAATGAAGAGCAAGAGAAGGCTGAAGGGAGTGACGGAGGTGCAGTTCAGGTCCATCGTCGACGACTTGACTCTCGAGAGTGAGTGTTCCGACTTCGCTTCGGATTTGCCTTCGAAATCGGTTCCAAAGGCTGATTCTCGGTCTCTGAACCATTATAGATCAAGCTCTCAAGGCTCAGCTTAGGCAGTACGAGGTCGGTCAACTGCCAGAAGAGGTCAAGAAGGAGCGGGTGCTCGAGGTTCGCTACTTCGACGGACTCCCCAGGTTCGTTGTGTCCCGTCTCTGAACTCGCGAAGCAGTCGCTGAACCGTTTCTTCTACTCGTAGCGCTCGGAAAGAAGAGCTCTCAGACATGCTCGCTCGATACGTGCAGCGCCTACGCCCCTCCTCGACCACCTCGGCCGACTCTCTTCTCGCCCCTCCTCCACCTCCTCGCTCGCCCAACGACTCGCCGCCGCATCTTCTACCCCGCTCCATTCACACTATTCTACGTTCACCAAGCACCTCTCCTCCGCTCCCGACCGTTCCCGACCGTCCAGTTCCGCGTCAGCGCCGGAAGCGCGACGAGCGCGAGCTTCTCGCTGGGCCCAGCAACTCTGGCGTCGAACCCCAATCTCTCACCGGCACTGGATCGGGATTGCGCGTCGAGGACTCGGGAAGGAAGTCGAAACGAGCAAGGCTGGAGCCAACGCCGAAGGCGTCGACGGCCGCGCATCTCGACGCCAAGGACGAACCGAGGGCAAAGGAGCTCATCGCCGTTCTCGAGAAATTCTTCGAGGACTCGATCGACCTCCCCATGGGAGCCCCTCCCTCACGACAGCCTTCGCTCGCATCGCAAAACGGCACCAACGAAGCCTACCTCGGCCACCTCCTCGAGAACGACGACCTCTCCGGCGGATGGACCTTCCTCAACCTCGTCTGCACCATGGCTCAGATTCATCGCTTCAACGTCACCCTCCCCTTCGTTCGCTCGGCCGTCATGTCCTACTCGTCGAAGCTAGAAATCTCGGCCGACGGCACCAAGATTCGCTGGGTTGGTCCTAGTCCGCAAGACTCGTCGGCGCATCGAAGGAAGCAAGACTCGGCTCGCCCTTCGCTGTCTCGATCCTCGTCCAGCACGCGCTCCGTTTCGACATCAGGGGATTTCACCACCTCTTCGTCCGAGAGCGTCACTCGCATGAGCGGGTCAGGACAGGGCTCTGCTGAGGCGTCAACCGCCGCCACTTCGGTCTCTGTCGCTCCACACCCCTCCGAGATCCTCCACAAGACTAGGCCCGCTCCGACCGCCGTGCAGTCTCTCTCAGGCCACGCTTCGGCTCCGAGGGGCGGCGTAATCGAGACCACGTCCAGCACCCCTTCGCTGTTGCCGGACAGCAGCAAGGCATCGGCACAAGAGGAACCTTGGGCGCACCGATACATCCCCTGCCCCTACCGATGCCGAGACCAACAACTCGCATCGCCGCCTACGCCGAACGAGACGTCGTCGACCGAGAAGGCTCCAGGACCAACCGGCACCCTCATCTTCTACGCCGACGCTGGCTTCTGTTCCGACTTTTCCAAGATCCAATCTTCCGTCTCCATGTTCCCCGTTCGCCCTTCACCCGTAGAGCTCCTCGGTCTCTCGTCGAGCGAGGTTACTCAAGACGGCGATGCGGATCCCTCTCCCCCTGCGCTCCTCATCACCTCCCTCGACTCTGTGGACGACCTCGCCATCATCTACGGGGCTCAGGAAGCCGTCAAGCCCGCTCCCTCGCCCTCCTCCGCCATGGCTCCCATATCTCAAGTCGAGAAGGATCAAGAGCTCGATCGCTTCCGTACGGCAACGGGCATGACCGACACCACCATGGCCGATCTCTTCATGATGGACATCTCGACACGCCTCTCCTCCTCTCCTCTCGACACGAGCGAGGTAGGATCGCAGCGCAAGGCGGAGTCGGCGTTCGACTCGACCGATCTCGCCGCCTTTCCCGCCAAGCAATCTCGAGTTCAGCAATCCATCATCTCTTCTACCACAGTCTACGGCAGCCCTCGCGTTACCCCTCGCCGTCCCATCCTCCTTCATGCGCTGTCCAGCGACGACGGCACCCTCTCTTCCGAGTCGAGTGCTTCCTCCGATTCTCCGAGATCGGTGAGTCCTCTCTTCGCGAGTTTCTCTTGCTAGGCTTGTTGCTGATGCTCTTTTGCTCTACCAGCGCCGACTCGTTCAAGTAGGCCCTCCTTCCCCCGATTACCTCCTCTCCCTCTCCCTCCCCTTCTTCTCTTGGGCTCCTCGCGAGACCGGTACAGCCTACCGATGGAACGGGGGTGATAACAGCTTCTCTAAACTCGACTCCACTGGAGACGATGGAGCTCGCACCCGTGTCGGAGCGACGCAGACGGAGGGAAAGATGGAGGGCCGCTTCTCGCCCGACTCCGTCAACGCGGGCGATCGTGACATGTCGGTGGCGCCTGCTAGCAGTGAGGATTTTGCGCCTATTGATCTGGATGCGACTTTTGTGGTGGCTTGAGGAGAGCGGTCGAGGAGGGGAGTGGAACGCCGAAGCTCATGGGCCGACGCAGGATTTAGCATGCCGACGTAGATAGCCGTGACTCTAATGTGTAGCCTATAGTTTGTTGTGAGTACTACGAGTTCATAAAAGCCTCCACGCAGCCTCGGCCGACTGCATCTTCCTGAGAGGCTCGGAAAGCTGCGCCGAACGAGCGCCGAGTTGGAACGCTGAGGGTTTTCAAGGGCTGGCAAAGAGGAGAAGGGCTGGGTCGACTGCTCGGGTAGGTACAAATGCGAGAGTAGCCACCTTGACGCCCTCAGGCAGCTACAGCATCGAGCTCGGCGCTTCGCAGGACTCTCGGCGCCGAGAGAGACGGAATCCTTCGAGTGTACCCTTCACGCTCTCAAGACCTCAGCTTGGGTTCTGATGAGTCTTGTACTACCTTACAGAGCTACAGTCACCGGGACGATCCCACCCATCAACTTCGAGCAGCGTCCCTCGTCTCTTGTTTTCCTGCCTTTTCGCTGCTCCTCTCGGGACAGTCAGTCCGGCCTCGCGCAAACACTCCAAAGTACACACTAACCTCTAGCTACCTTCCTACAGTGCCCCGCCTTCCTACGGCTTCCCCTCGCCTCCTCGTTGCCTCTTCAACTCCCTCCTCCTGGTCCCTGTCCTGCACCTCAACATCCACCTCTCACCGTCATGCATCCTCCCGCTCAGGCTCCTCAGCACAATGGCTGCAGCGTCAACGTCAAGACCCCTTCGTTCGAGCCCGCGCTTCTGGCGAGCTGGATCCCTCCTCCCCTGCCGACTCCTCCTCGCCCTTCGTCTCCCGCTCCGCCTTCAAGCTCGTCGAGCTACAGCAGAAATCTCGAGGAACCCTAATCCGACCGGGGATGTGCATCGTGGATTTGGGAGCCGCGCCGGGAGGATGGGTGCAGGCTGCAGCGAGGGAGCTCGCGGCGGGTACTTCGAAGGGAAAGCGGAAGGGGAACGGTGTCATCGTGGGCGTGGATCTACTGCCACTAAGCTCAGAGGTCGCCTCGCTGGACGGCGTCTCCTTCGTTCGTGGCGACTTTCTCGACCCAGTCGTTCAAGCGCAGGTCGTCGCTGCCCTCGCCGAAGCTCGAGAAGGAGGGAAAGGAGGAGCACAGGTCGACCTCGTACTCTCGGACATGCTCGCCAACCTCTCGGGCAACAACTTTCGCGATGGCCAGCTCTCCATCGATCTCTGCGAGGCAGCCCTCGCCTTCGCTCTCGACAACCTCGCGCCGAGCAAGCCTCCCTCCGCCGATTCGCAAGGCGCCAAGGGGAAGAAGAAGCGTGGTCCATCACTCGTAATGAAGTGCTTGCAATCCTCGCTCTCACCGGCCTTTCAGGACCTTCTCAAGGAGCACTTTGAGGGCGTCGCTTGGTCCAAGCCGAGCTCGAGTCGGCCGGAGAGCCGGGAGGGATATTGGGTGTGTAGCGGATTGAAGGCGAAAAAAAGGAGAGGTCAAGATAGCTGGGAGGGCGACGAGGGTGAAGGAGATGGAATCTACTTCTGATCGTTCGCCCATTTGGTCCTCGGCGAAGTCGTTTCGAGCTTTGAGCGAGCGACAAGGGGTATCATTGCGCAAACCTGATGCGATGCGACGAAAAGGGGTATCTCTATACATGGTTAAAGCTGTAGTGTCACACGAGCACGGCCATCCTCCTCCTGCTGCCCTCAATACACTCGGCTCTACCGGAATGGCGCCTCTCGTGTCCTTCGATAAGGGAGGTCTATGTGGAAGCCTCGCACCCACGAATAGCATACGACCGACTCTGGAGGCTTGATTGGCTCCCAGTCGATGATGGAGGAGGTGGCTTGAGCGTTGAGCTCGCCGCGACGCGTGAGGTCGACGAGCGAGGGGTGGTTGTAGACCTCTTGGGCGTAGGTGACGTGCACGGAGGGAACGATCTGTACGAGTCAAAGTCAGCTGAGAGTTCGGCTCCTGGTGCAGAGAGCGAGCTCACCATCCACCGATTCAGCCCTTGCGCCCAAAAGTCCCGAGCGAGAGTCTTGCACTCGGATGCCGCTGCGAGGGAGAAAGCGAGGTCAGCAGGGCTCATTGACGTAAAGAGAACATCATTGACTCACCACACTGTCCTGGCTCGTTGAACGTGCTCCTGAAGAGCGTAGCGGGACCATTGGCGCCTCGGAAAGGAGCAGCAGGAAGAGCCAGCATGCCGTTCCAGCACGAATCTAGGGGAGGGGAAAGGTCAGCGAGCATCCTGAGCTCGAGCATAAAAGTTAGACTCACAGACTGGTACGGGAAGGCCCTTGGAGAAGAGGTCGCGAGAGAACTCGGAGCCGGGCTGGTCGAAGAGCTCGTCGATGCCGTCCCTCGTCTCGGCGAGCGTGTCGAACCTCGACCTGAGCATGTCTCCAGTGATGGTACGGCTGACCCCTGTTCATCAAAAGAAGAATCGTGTCAGCACTGTTAATGAGCATGGAGGCGAAAGCCGAGGGAAAGGGCCAACGTACAGTTGTCGTAGAACTTGACGCTCTTGAACCCGAGCCAACCGAACCAGGATTGCGTGGCACGCCAATCCATCGCACAAGCCGCATGAGCGTTCTGCTTCTTGCGCTGCCACAGCAGCTCGAGGGCATCGCGAGGGCAGACGAAGACGTCGTTGATGAAGACGACCTCCTCGAAGCTCCTCTCCCTGCCATCCTTGCCGCCGACGGTTCCGTTAACGGGGGAGAGAGCGTAATTGCGGTAGACGGAGAGCTGAGCGATCCGGTCGACCTTCTTCCAATCCGTCTTGCGAGAATCCGAGACGATGGTGTGCGAAACGCCGGCGCTGGTAAGGGCTGCCGCGAAATGAGCGAGGGCGAGGGTGGTGTTGTCGGTGGAGCCGTTTTCGAAGATGGAAATGTGAGTGTTGGCGGTGCCGAGGAAATGAGCGAGGTCGAGGAGGGTACGGGCGAGGGTCGGGAGAACGGCTTGGTTGTTGTAGAGGTTGAGGGCGAAGAAGTAGGGTCCTCCAGAGGGCAGCGCGGCGTACTTGGTCTCGTCTGTAGTTGACCAGGAACAGCTGAGAGTCGATGGCGGCGCCGAGAGCTCCAACAGGCGCTTGTCGAGGTGCGCCTGCACGGCCTCTCGCGACGGATCCTCCGCCAGGCCGAACGGCTGTACCATAGGCTCGACTGCCTCGCCTTTGGGGATGAGAGGGTTGGCGAAGACTGCATGAGCGTAGGCGTCATGTCGGAGGAGGAGGAATTTGACGAGCCAATACCCTACAAACACGGCGAGGGCGAGCCCTAGCAGCATGGCGAGGTTGACGGTCGAGCGGAGGAGGCCAGAGTATCGCGACGAGCGGTAATGTGTACTGTTTTTGACGTTCCTCCGCCGTGTATGTGACTCGAGGTCATCGTCGTAGAGGTAGCCGTCCCGACTTGTTGACAATGAAGGCCTCGAGGCGGCAGAGTCGAGAGAAGCCTTGCGCACGAGGACGTCCAATTCGTCGCCTTCGTCCAGCGAGGAGCGAGATCCATAGTCTGCACTGTTGCGCATACTGCCCGCTTGTGAGGCCACAGAGAGTCGACGACGTGAACGAGAAGCTTGAGGAGGAGGAGGCGAACCCGTGTGCGGTGCGGGGTGAGCTCGAGGCGACCAAGTCCTCCGCTGGCCGTGGTCCATTTTTGAGCCCTCCATCATTGTGGTACACGCTTAACGACACGTCGAAGAGTTCATCGTCGACCTCTCAGCTCGCTCAGAATCGTAGAATGAAGGAAAGAGATCGCCTATTGCAAAGAAGCCGAGGGTGCCCCTCTTTCAAGCCCACACCTCGGCCTTCTCGTCAGCCTTGAGCCGCTACAATCTCCTCACGCTACGACTCCTTATCATCATCACCACCAAGCTGAACGACTAGTCGAAGCTGTCGGCCTACTCGTCGACCCCGCCGTGCTCCTCCCATCGCTTTCGCCACCGCTCGGCGCTTGCACGCTCGCCTCGTTGAGCTCGACGGCGGGCTTCCTCCATCCTGATCCGCTATTGACGGTGAAGCCGAGAGGTGAAGGTTTCGGGATGCGAAGCCCTCCCTCGACTCCCTCCGGTAACGCTCCCAATCCGCTCGTCGCGCCATCGAAGCTGCTCCCTCGCCTTAACTCGACGGTGGTCTTTGCCGGACGAGCGGGGTTGTTGATGGAGAAGCATACCGGAGAAGGAGAGGAAGAGCCGGCGTTGTGTGGGAAGAACTCGAAGTGTAGGCCTTTGGTGCTGAAGAAGAGCTCGAGGATGTTGAGAACGTGACGGCCGAGGGTGTTGAGCTGCGAGATGCGCGACTTGTCACGGCACCAGAGCTGGATGCGATTGTCTCGAGGTCGGATGGAGAGGACTGTAACGAAGGAACAGGTCAGCTGAGTGGCAAAGCTCGAAGGAAAGGGAGGCGCGGGCGCACCTGCTCCACAAATCTCAGCCTCTTCGACTAGCTTCTCGCCCACCAGCGCCAACACCAACCATAGCCAGCTTCGATCTAACAGAGCAGCATCTCCCTTGACGAGAAGCGACCACTTGCCGCCGTTGGCGTTCGCCTCGTGCTCCCAAGCGGGGATGATGCCGTCCTGTTTAAGCCGACGGCGAGTTAGTCTCGTCTACCGCTCACAAGACGTATCGACAGTCAACTCACCTTGAAGATGTACAAGCTGGTCCCAATCTCCTGCTTCGATGGCGTCTTGAGCGGGTTGAAGAGACGAGCGAAGCTTTCGACCGAGGTCGCCTCTCCCAGCTCGGTAAGCGACGACTCGTAGGCAGGTCGATCATGAGATTGGAACGCGGGCTTTTTGTTAGCTACTACCTCGCGCGGTGATTGCTGATAGAAGGTCCAGCGATGCTCGAGAGGATAGCGAGGAGCGCTTGGCATCACCGAAGGAGTCGGGGCTGGGTTGGCCCAACCTCCCGAGCCTGATTCGAAGCGAGCGGGGAAGTAAGTAGGGGCGTATTCTCGGGGAAGCGGGCGAGGCCTTTCCGGGGCGGTGGTGATGACGGTGGGCGGGTTGGCGGCGTTCTGCTCGAAGGGCGTTGCTGAACTCTTTTTGGTCTCCTCAAGTCGGTCGAACTGCGAGTGAGCTCCACCCTCCTTCACGACCTCGTTCTTGTCTTGAGCTTCGAAACTTCCTTTCCTCGCGAACTTGTTGCGAAGGTCCTCAAGGCTCGGTGGCTTCGACGATCTCGTCTGCGAGTGGTCCTTCTCCAAGGCCGACACTTCTCCTAGAGGTGAGCTGCTGGCGGCACGCGAGCTGGAAATCGATTCTTCTTTCGAACTGGTAGGAGAGCTGCGAGACTGAGCGCGGGCGAGGAGAGAGGTCGAGAGCCGAGGGAGGAGGGGTGGTCGGAGCTCGGCGGGCTTGTTGGAGGTGGGGGGAGGTGATTCTGCTCTTTCGGAAGGGGGAGTAGGGTCGGATGACTCGTGTAGCGACTCGACAGACCTGTTATGACAGCCTCATCGTCAGTCGAACTGCTTTGCTGCTCTGGAAGAGCGCGACTCACTCGGAGGGGCCATTTTCAAGTGCAGAAGAGCTTGGGAGAGGGTCAGGTAGCAGCAGATAGTCCTTTTCAGCTTCATCAGTCGTCTCGACGTCCCTCGTCTCCTCTACTACAGCCTCAGTCTCGTGCGAGCTCGCGTCATCCTGGGAGGAGGGGTCGCCCGCCTCGGTGCAGCTGACCACGCCCGGTACGCTGTCGTCGAGCCCTGGAGCGGTATCTGAGTCGTCTGAAGCCGCCATGACGAGTCGAAGAGAACTGACGAGGTGATGGCAGGAGCGAGAGAGTTGAAAGAGGTCGCGTCGCTCGACTTGTTGGTTTCGCTTCGCCCTCAACTTGATCTCGCACTTTTGCCCCGCTACCATGAGCTCCGACGCCGAGTTTGAACGAGCTGTATTCTACATCTCAAGCTCTAGCGTTTCCAGCTCCTCCGAAACCAAGCTTCGCGTACGTCTCCCCTTCTCCCCGACTACAAAATCAGCGAGCTGACCTCCCTTGCAGATCTACTCTCTCTACAAGATTGCTACTACATCTTCACGACCATCTACATCTCGCCCCGGCATCTTTGACTTCCAAGGGCGGGCGAAATGGGACTCTTGGACGGCGATGGGGAGCAAGAGCGAGTACGATGGAGAGGAAGGAAGGAGTAGAGCGAGGGAGGAGTATATCGGCGAAGCGGTCAAGATGGGCTTTAAGCGAAAGACGGGCGAGGAGACGATAGAGGAGGTACAGTCGACGCCCTCGACTTCGAAACGACAGGTCGAGCCCGAAGCGATGGTTAGGGTGTCGAGGATGGCTGATGAAGAGGTGGATGATGATGTGTGAGCTCTTCTCTTCCCTCCTGCCCCGCTGCAGTAACTGCAGGGACGTCTTTCGCTGATCCTTTTCCCGCTCGGCGCTTGCAGACCCCCATCAAAGCTCCACGACCTAGCGATTGACGGCTCGGCCGAGGCGTTGGAAGCGTTCTTGAAGGGAGAAGGAAAGGATAGCAACCTCAACGAACTCGACGCCTATGGATTTGCGCCGATACATCTCGCAACGGACCGAGGTGAGTTGGTTCGGAGCTCGGGCTGCCTTCTTCCTTCGCTAACTCGTGCTCCGACCTTCGCAGGACACACCGAGGTGGTAAAGACGCTTCTTCTTCACGGCGCGGACAAGCAGCTCAAGGTACGTCTCCCGTGAGATCCCTCGGGCTCGACTCTCGCTCACCTTCTTCCTCCTTTCCCTCGCAGGACGAAGACGGCAACACCCCACTACAGCTAGCAGAACTCGCCGAGCACGAAGATCTCATTGCCCTCCTCAAGGTATGAGCGTCTGTATCGAGAAGCGGCTCTTCGGCGCCGATCTCGACGGACGGGTTCGCCGAATCGGCTGCACGGGGTTCAATGGGGTCGAAGAAGGAGGGGGAAGACAGTAGATCGAACGGAATGCATCTCAACACGTGTTGTATCATACTAGCCCTCATCCGGCCTCCTTCAATCGCGCGATAGTCCTCTCGGCGACGATTTGGGCTACTCCTGCCCTCCGGCTTTGTAGCGCTCGCAAGCAGACGGGAAGGCGGCTCACCAACTCGGCGTTAAGCAGGAGGACGATCTCGCCATCCCTTGCCCGACAAACTCTCGAGGATCGCCGGAGACTCTCGCTGAAGCTTCCCTTTCATCTCTCTTTTGTCTCCCTCACGCCCGCGGACGGCGTCCGGATGCTCTCGCGTCGACGGTTTGGGGTAGAATGTTGTATGGCATTCCGAGAGTAGAAGTTGTTAATAAAAGCGCACCTAAAACCAAATATAAGAGGGAAAAGGCTCTGTACAGTAAGAGAGAGAGAAGGAAAGAAAAGAAGAAACCGAGAAAACGAGCGAGGCGTGAAGGTGACCCGAAGGTCGTAGTAATAGAGTAGTGGAGGGTGGGTATCTTGAACAGCGGAGAGGAAGGAAGGGAGAGAGATGATGATGATGGAGAGAACGTCGGTCGCGTTACAGCAGTCCCTGTGAGAGCGAAGAAGGCGGTCAGCCGAGAAAGCAAGAGTTGAGAGCGCCAAGGGGCAACGTACGCAGTCGCGAAGGTTGACCTGGATGACAATGTCGTTGACAGCGCTCAGGACGAACTTGATTTGGTTGGTCTGTCGAGCGCAAGAGGGTTAGCGAAAGTTCGGCGAACGGTCGGCGCGGTCAGTCGACTCACGTCGGTGGCGCAGGTGAAGTGAGTGTAGATCTGCTTGGCCGAGCTCTGGTTGAGACCGACGAATCGACTGCTGAAGTAGTCGCAAGCAGCCTGGAGGTCGGCTCCACCGTTGTAGTCGGGGAAGAAATTGGCGATTGGTGACCGTGGCAGCTTCTCGCGGAACAGGTCGATCTGTACGTCAAGCAAGACGTTAGCGTGGCTTCAAGGAGCAGTGGACGTAGGGAACGCACCTTGTTGAGGAAGAGGATGATGGATGTTCGAACGAACCAGCGCGAGTTGCAGATCGAGTCGAAGAGGACGAGAGCCTCCTGCATTCGGTTGATGGACTCTGCAAAGCGAGGACGGTCAGCATCTCAAGTTCGACTGTAGAACGAAGGAAGCCGACTCACCATCCTCGTAAAGCATCTGGTCGTATTCGGAGATGGCGACGAGGAAGACGATGGCTGTGACGTTCTCGAAGCAGTGGATCCACTTTTTACGCTCGGATCGCTGTCCTCCGACGTCGAACATGCGGTACTTGAGCTCTCCAATCTCAAAGTTGGTCTCGGTGATACCAGTCGTCTTGACACGCGAGCGGAGGACGTCTATTGAAACGGAGGGGTCAGCTCGTCCTTGCGCTGTTCGACTGCCGACTTGAACGCACCCTGGTCTGAGGGCAAGTAGTTGCGAGATCCTATCCGGGCGATCGAATCGAAGTAGCTGTAGCGGCAACGGCGAGTCAGTCTCCATCGACCAAGCCAAACGCTTCCCACGCGCTTCATCCCTCCCACTTCATCACTTCGACTCACTACTGCGCCGAATCGTTCAACTGGTACTCTCGACTCCTTCCAAAGCACTCGAGCACACCAGCATCCTTCCACAGCTCCATGATGGCCTCTGTCACCTCGGCGTCGAGGTAGTCGGCCTCGATCTGATGGGGCTGGTTCATGATGATCTCCTGGTAGCGAGCTCCGGAAGAGGTGGCGAGAGGGATGCCCATCATGTCCATGGCGTCGAGGATGACCTAGAGTGCGGCGGTAGCGGGATGTAGAGCGGGAGCGGAGGCAAGAGTTGATTGAAGGGCGAAGAGCGGAGGAGAGGACCTAATCAGTAGGTGCTCCTCCGGGGAAGCCTCGAGTAATGGTCAGAAAACTCACGTGCATCGACTGGACCGTGTTGGAGTAGATGATCTCCTTGTAGTTCTCGCGCTCCTTGTCCGAGTAGGATCCCTGGTGAATGAGCTTCATCTGCTTGAGGATGGTACTCTTTCCACTCTCTCCAGCGCCGAGAAGGAGCATTTTGCTGTAGGAGAATAGGGCGCATGGCGATGGGTCAGCTTCACGAGCGCAGTCGAAAGGACAAAGGCCGGCGTCCGAAAGAGGCGGGCAGCTGGTCATTGCGTGGAGGGGAGCAGCTCACATCTCATTCCTGCGAGGGAGAGGGAGGGGGGGTCAGCGTGAGGTTCTAGAGTTTAGAGGTAATGAAGTGCAGGGTTCGTCCGCCCAGCTCTGCTGACCTGCAGACCGAGCGCCGCACACGGCCTGAGCGTCCGAAAAGGCTCAGCCAAACAACGACAATCGTTGTAGGCCATCGCGGCCTGCAGCGTCTCCGCTCTGTAGCGTAGTGCACCAAACACCTTGGAATATCCCCCCTCCAACGCAAGACGAGGCTCACCTCATCATCATGCGGTCCTTTTTGAGCTGATTCTCAATAGCGTCGCTCCGGTCCTTAGCAGACGAGTCTTCTTTGGATCCTCCGCAACCCATGATGTGCTGTGTGAGATTGGAGAGTAGGATTGGAGCGAGAGGTGTGTAGGCGAGTAGGAGCGAGGGGAGAGCGGGAAAAAAGAGGCAAGGGCGGGCGAAGTGGTGAGCGGGGAGGCGAGTCGATGGGGGTGGGCGGGGGTGAGAGACAAAGGAAAGGGTTAGCTGGTTGGTTGAAGCCTGTTGTAGGCTGTCAGAGTGAAAGCTTGCCTAGTGAATTGATTCGAGTTCGAGGTGTGCAAGAAGGAGAAGAAGGCGAAAGGCGAGCGCGGGCTGAAGGCGAGCTTAGCGAGTCTGTCTGTGCTCCTGAAGAAGTCCGCCTGATGGGAGTGTGCTTGTCGTGTAGCTGTACGTGTGTAGGCGAACGAGAGACGAGCGAGGCGCGGTTTAGAGAGAGAGACGAGGTAACGTGGTTGGTGGGAAGAAGAAGGCAACCTGCCAGCTCGAGCTTCCAGACGGGGGCAGCTCGCTCGCCTGCCCGCCCGAATCGCTCAACCTCCTTCCCCCTTTGTCCTTTCTTTTTTGCTCGTTCGTCCAATTTTCCTTCCATTCTTCCTTCTCCTAAAGCTTTCAGGCTTGACCCTACTCTCCTACATCTTTCTCTCGCCCCTGCACCGAGAGCATCACCCAGCAACCATGTTCAATTTCAGATCATTTGAGAGTCTCGCTCTCGCCCTCCGAGGTCGACTTCGGTCGGGCTTTCGTGAGGATTCTTGGCTTGGGCTCCCGGCCGACGGCGACTCTCTCATGCCAAGCTACAGAACTTCGCTCGCCTCTCCCTCTCCCCTGCCTCTTGCTTGGACCGAGACCGACACCTCCACACGCGGCGCCCCTCGTGGTCCTTCTCCCAGCTGCTCTCTTCTAGCTGGAGGTGATTCGCGTTCACACCACCAGCCGCGCAAAGCCGGCTTCGGCGAGACCGAAATCTGTAGGACTATAGGATGATCTTTGAGCGAATCGTCGGCGAGCTTCCCAGTCCCGGCTTGGAGCTCCCACCGTCCAGGGCCGTGCTATCCCTTCTTCGGCGGTCGCAAGGGAGTCAGCGAGAGAGAGTTACCAAGGTGATCCGACTGATTCTCGCATGACTCGCTAGTGAGCAGACAGCTACTCGGTCTCGACTGAGCTGCAGAAAAGGGTTTCCGCTGCTCGGCGAAGCTCCTTGGCGACTCGCTGCAGCTCACCCATACTGGGAGGAACAATCCACTCCTCTACATAGCTACACGTCGGTGTTCCATCATCTCAGTCTTCCCTTTCAAGTGCTCTCGAGTCGATTCTCCTCTTTCGGCGTGGGGGGTGACTGAGCGCCAGGCTCCGAACCTCCCAACACTTTGAGATCTTTTCGTAGAAACCGCAAGGCGCAGTGGCTTCGAAATGAAATGCAGATCCTTGTGCTTTTTCAAGGGTGACTGGCGGAGAAGTGCGCTTTAGCGAAGGCGAGAACGGCATCGCCGAGCAGCCTCTCGGTCAGCGCTTGCTCGCTCTCGGTCAAGACGGCGACGGAGCTCGAGAAAGGGAGGTATCGTTTTGCGATTGACCAAATCCAAGAAATTGGGGGATGATGAGGAGGAAGAGGGGGCTACAGCTACTACTGGAAACAGACAAAACGAACGAACCTCGCTCGGCGAGAGGAAGAAACAGCGATCAAATCCCCTCCTCTCTCTCTTCTAAAGCAGACTCAATCTCAGCACCCTTGACGAGCGCCTCTTTATACCGCGGACGCCTCTGGTCCCTTCCTCCTCAGCGCGACGATCTGTACCTCCAACTCGAGCGGTTGAGGGCCTTCCTCGTCGACCTTCTCCTGTTGGATCGAAGAGAGCGAGGGTCAGCATTCGCCGGGGAACAGATGAGAAGGACAGGGAACGTACCTTGGCGACTGTCCATAAACACTCGAGGATCCACTCGCAAGCAGCACGAGATTCGAGCGCGTCGCGAAGGATGAGGCGCATGGTCGATTCGTAGAAGATTTTGAGGAGCTGTTTCGAGCGAATACCGGTCAGCACCTCGCTCTCCTCGTCGAAGAAAATCGTAGTCTACTCACCTGCATCGTATGATCCGAGTAAGAAGCGGGCGAGACGGTCTTGTGCTCCAGGCCGCGCCAGGCGGGGTGAGAGAGGACGATAATCTCCTCCTCCTCGACGGTCCACGAGTGCTGCATCGCTCGTAGGACGGCTTGCGTCTGACGAGGCGTTCGAGGGTGGATTGGAAGGGCTGTTGAGAGGCGAAGCGAGGGTCAGCGAGCTCGACGGCGGAGGGCGAGACCGAAGAAAGCTCACCGAGAAGTAGACGAGCGACGGCGGGCTTGAGCAGGTTGGTAGACACCAAGCGCTGAATAGCCTTGCCCAAGATGCCCGAGAGCAAGTCCCAAATATCCCTCTTCTTCGCCAACGGCACCGCGGGCGAGCTGATCGCCCTCTCCCTCAACGCGGGTCGCATCCCCTCGGCCGGAACTGCAGGAGTACCAGGGTTCGACGTGGATCCTCCATTGGGGAGATGCGAAGATGAGTTGGTACTGGCGCCTCGTTGGAGGACGTGTTGAAGAGCGGCGCTGGCGGCGGGAGTGGTGGGCGAGGGAGAGGATTCCGAGCGGGCGATGTAGGCCATGGCGAGGAGTCCACCCGGCTTGAATTCGGTTGCGCGCGAGGAGAGGAAGGCCATGAGCTCGCCGTGCGCGAGGGTGCTCGGCGGCATGTGGAACCTGAGGCGGGGAGAAGGGAAAGGAAGAAGGGAAAGGGGGAGACGTCAGTCCAGCCTTCACGAGGAAACGAAGCGAGGGAAGTACTCACTTGCGATCGGTGCTCAACCAATGCAATGCCATCGCCGAGAATCCAAACGAGACGGACGAGCGAGGCAGAACCTTAGCCGCAAAGGGCCGACTGGTGAACGCCGAGAAGACCCTGTTCTCCAAATCATGCGCCGCGAGCCAGCTCGAGTTGAGGTACGACGAGTCCGAGTTGCTCTCGAGCATTTGAGAGAGGGCACGAAAGTCGGAGCCGACCTTATCGGCGTGAGTGACTTGGAAAGAGAGAGAGGATTCGGTGTCGTCTGCTTGCGAAGAGGAGGAGGAAGATGAGGAGGAGGAGAGGGCGGCGTGGCGGGTAGCGAGTTGGGAGATGATGGGCGGGACGAGGGAGGCGGATCTGCGAGCGAGTGAGGGAAGGGTGAGCATCGACGCCGACGATCGAGAACGAGAACAGCATAGAAACGACTCACCTCGAGTTAAGCGCACCATACTCGACGATGTGCACCACCTCATCCTCCTTCGCCAACGGCACCTTTGGCAAATGCTTCTCAATCAACGTCGCCAGCCTCTCCCTCGTCGACGGACCAAAATGACCTCCCCCAGAACCAAGCATCAACGCCTCATTCCCGATCCTCTCATTCGAGCCGTTCGGCGTTCCCGTATTCGTAGTTACCGCTCCAGCTCCCACCCCCGCCGTCCCAGGCGTCATCCTAACGGACACCGGCGCCTCATTCTCCAACGCCATCAAATCATCAACCTGAGGAATCGAGCTCTTTCCCGACCCATCCCTCGACTCGCCCAGCGAGAAGTCGATGCCGGCGAAGCTGAGAGCGCCGATGGGACCGAGCACGTCGTTCCAAGCGAGATCGGCAGCCGAGGTGAGGTGTCGACCTGTTCCCGATGATTCGGGGGGAGTGAGAGGTGCTGGTTCGGGAGAGGCGTAGACGTGGTGGGGGGAGGAGGTGACCGAGGAGGAGGAGGATCGCCAGTGGCCGGGCGTACTCGGCGCTCGTGGTGGTGAGGAGTGGAAATCGTTAGATTGGGAGCGAACGCGCTCGCTGGCTCGTGGTGGTGAGACGTGTTGAAGGTGTCGAGGGATGGCGGCGTGAAAAGAGGAAGGAGGGACGTCGCTGTCGTGTTGAGGGATGGGACCGACGGGAGTGGAAGGGGAGGGGGAGACGGCTCGAGGTGTACCGCTACTGCTGGTGAAGTGTGGTGTTGATGGTGAAGGAGGGAACGGGAACTCTTCGACGTTGCGACGCATAGCGGGTCCGAGCCCGTCCGCGGACGTTGCTGAAGTGTGAGAGGTCGAGAGGGGGGAAGGCAGTGCCGGCCTGTAGGTTTGATGCGAGGGAGAGCGAACTGGGCCTGCTGGTGGTGAAGGAAGAGGTTTACTCGAGCGAGCTGGAGACTTGCGAGGTGTTGCTCCGAGCGCAGCGGGATCCGTCTTGGCCTGCACGGCGCCCTCCCTCCCATTCACGCCGGGGACCATGTCCTCCGAAGCAGCGCGTAGGAGGAAGCCTGGTGGCTCCGGAGCCGTAGGCGTGTCTTGCTCCTTCTCCTTGCCCTTGGACGACGAGCTTGAGTCCGCGGCGATACCCAAGTCGGGGAAGGAGGGGGAGAGGGAAGCGAGCGAGAGTCGGAGTGGGGATTCTGGTGCAGGGGCGGAAGGTGAGTCGGAGGAGAGTGAAGATGGAGGTAGAGGTGCTGCTGGTGGAAACTTGAAGCTCGATCCAAAGGGCGAAACGCTGGTGAGGGAGGAGGAAGCGACTGGCGGTGCCGTGTGAGGAGCATCGTGCTGCAGAGTCGCGTCGTAGCGAGCCGGTCGGATGCTCATCTGTAGCCCATCCGGCCGCTGTGTCGTACCGTTGAGCCCCAACCCCGCAGTGGGAGCTTCTTCACTGCTCCCGACGGTCGTTTCGCAGCCGAGCTCGTCCGCGCTGCGAGTCCTTGGTCGAGAGCCTAGAGTTGGCGAGAGACGAGCTGCAGCTTTGAAGCGTCGCACGGCGAGTGTCTCTTGTGGTACCAGCGGTCCGCGAGGGGAGACTGGACGAGATTGAGAGAGACGGCGCGGAGGGGTGGAAGGAGGCGAGAGCGCCGAGGTGGAGGCGACCGGCGCCTCGAGGGAGGGGAAAAAGAGCTCTGCGTCTGCTGGTGGTGGGTTGTCCATCTCGAGCTGTTGGTGGTGCGAAGGAAGAGGGTCAGCTTGGAGTTCTCGTCGATTGACGAGCTGGCGAAGGGGATGAGTGCTCCTGGCTGCTGAAAGAACTCACCTTGACGGCCGTAGCAGCACGAGATAGCTACGCTCTTCTCACAGTTGAAAAGGCGCTCGATGGGCGAGCGTACGAGACGGTGAAGGAGAGAAGAGCGAAAGAAGGGAGGACGAGTCTCTGCGACGCGAGAGAGAAGGAGGGTCAGTCACCGCACGTCCGATCCCCAAGATCAACAGCGCTAAGCTGTCCATGCGCTCGTCTTCTGCCGTCCCAGCACTCACCCAATCGGTTGCCCGAGCTCGAGAGAAACCCAAGGAGAGAGAGCGAGCACTCCTGACGTCTCCCAGCAATTCCAAGTTGCAACGTAGGCAGCTCTTCTTTGTCGAGCGAGCGAGCGGGTGAGACGAGTAGGTTGAAAGGTGAAATGTACGTTTGAATGAAGGAGCGTGCGCTGCTGCTCGCCGAGTCCGTCCTTGCGAGCCGTTTACTCGTCTCCTCTCGTGGAGTCGGTGGGAGCGAGCTCTGTCGTTGCGCCCGTTTCGACCCTCTTCTTGAAGCGTGGGAGAGACGACTGTCCCCCGTCCTTGCTTTTGATGTGTTGGATCTGATCGAAAGAAGGAGCTGTTGGCTGTGCTTGTGCTACAGCGTTGAGTCGTCGCCTTGTTGTTTGAGAGCGGAGGCGGGAAGGCTTGAGTGAGGGTTCGAGAGCGGGGTAACGATGAGCGAGCGAGAAGGTGGGCGGCTCTGATGTGGTGCAGCAAACGTCGGTTCTCCTCCTCGAGACGGTTGCTGTAGCGAACTCGTCGACGAGCGAGAGGCAAGACGAGGAAGGGAAAAGGACCCGACACCGAGAGTACCCTCTCTTGCGGCGATCTCGACCCTCCCCCAAGCCGCCGCGTGAGTAGAATTGAGAACGGCAGCGTTACCCACAAGATGTGCAAAAGCTGAAAGATTTCATGGTACTTCGATCCGAGATCCCCCATCCTGTAGTCTTGCAGGATGCTCAAGCGAAGGAGACCCCCCTCTCTCTTCTCGGCGCCGCTCGAGACGACTGCCAAACCTTCGCTGCACGAGCTACCCATCGGTCGTTGAAGCTACACGAGAGATCGTCCATGCTTGCGTATCGTTCCCGTACAGAGATCGCCCGTCGGTGCAACTCGTTGGCAGCCAAACATCGTTCCCGACTCGCCGTTCTCGGGTTCTTCGAGTCTCGGCGCAGGCTCTCAGCTCGCCTCGAACTCGAGCGAGAGCCACAAAGACGGGAGGCTGATTTGTATTCGACTTGTAATGCACAACAAGAGTTTGGGCTATCTGTAACCAGTAGCCCTTTGACATCCACTCCCTCTCTCCTTCATCTCATCTCACGTCCTTCGCTCCCATGCGAGCTAGCGCCGAGATTGAACTTAACCCGACTCTTGCATCGAACCGGCGGCGAGGCAAAGGTTACGAGTAGTGAACTTTGTCTCGAGGACGGGGGTACGCTTGGTGGCGAGTGTAGCGAGGAGGTCGGAGCTGTGAGCGAAAGACGAAGGGGGGGTCGGGGTCAGCTTCGGTCGGTCTTCATCGCGAGCGAGCGCCGAAAGCGTAGAAGAAGAAGAAGAAGAAGAAACGCACCTCTCCTTCCTATCCTTGTCCCCAAACTTAGCCAACGCGCCAAACTTTCCACCCTTCTGCGCTCCCTCCGCTCCTCCTTCACCATTACCCAAAGCCATAGCCTGTTTCAACGCCTTCTCCTTGGTCGCCGCCAAACTCTGTCTCCTTCCGACCGCCTGACCCACCGCGCCCTTGGCCGCTCCCGCCCCTCCCGAAGAGAGAGGTTCGTCGCTTTCTGGAGGAGCGAGGACGTCCCATACCCTTACTGTCGCGTCGGAGGAGCCGGAGACGAGCACGGTCGATTCGGCGGAGAAGGAGAGGGAGTGGATTGAGGAAGTGTGGCCCGTCATGGTCTTGATTTTGCGACCCGAGGCGAGATCCCAGAGGTTGATGGTGAGGTCTTCGGCTGTGGGTGCCGAGGGACGGGAGGATTTCAGCGAGCGCTCGTGTGAGAGAAGAGAAGGAGAGACTTCGACGAACCTCCACTGGCTAGCCACCTTCCGTCGGGCGAGATGGCGACGCAGCTGACGCTCCCTCGGTGACCGACAAAAACTCGGACGCAGGTTCCCTTTTGGACGTCCCAGAGGCGGCAGGTTCGGTCGGAGGATCCAGTAGCGAGGTAGAGGGAGTTGGGGTGGAAACGAACGCACTGTGATGGAGATAATAGGGACGACGATTAGCTCGGCGCTCGATTCGACTCGACTCGACTCAGCGAAAGAGAAGAAGAGAGCAAGCCGCCACTCACATTGACGTCGCTCAAATGCCCCGCAAAGATCCTCACCGCACTAGTCTTATCCGAGCTCCAAAGCCTAGCCGTCCTATCCCTACTAGCCGTCGCAAAATAAACTCCCCTCGGTCCCCACTCAACATCCCACACCGGTTCCCTATGTCCACGATAAGCGACCAAACTGGTGTAAGTCTCTAGGGACCAGAGACGGACTGTGGCGTCTTGGGAGGCGGAGAGGAGGTAGCGAGGTGGTCCTGAGGCGCCGGGGACGGGGTCGAAGGAGAGTGAGTAAACGGGGCCGGAGTGCCCGATTAACTTGCGAGAGGTGGGAGCTTCTTTTGTGCGAAGCTTTTTGAGGTCGTTGGCTGTGAGGGGAAAGAGGGAGGAGCGAGTCAGCGTTGAGCGAGGGAGGAAGGGAAGGAAAGGGCGCCGAGCGCCGAGGGATGCAGGCGAGGCGGTGTAGGTGACGTCGAGGGGGGAAGGAGTGGAGAGAAGAGAGTAGCGCACCATCGTGGATCTCATCCGAGTCGAAATCGGTCCTCATGCCCTGCAGCTTACCGCCCTTGAGGTTCCAAAGACGAATGTAGCTCTCCGAGAATCCAGCGGCCATAAGCGTCGAGTCCTCGGAGAAGGTACTGGTGATGAGACTGTTGTGCGAGCGAAGCGTGCAGAGGCAAAAGGTCAGCTCTCTGCTCCCTCAGGAGCGCCGAGCCCCTCCGTCCTCGAAAACTCGAATCAAACTCACCTCTCCCCAGCATCATGAATCGTGAACAAACAAACACTCGGCTTAGCCGCCTCGGTCCTCTCCTTCGCCTTCCCGCCCACAGGACCCGCGACCGCACCGGGAGCATAAGCCTCAGCACCAAGTTTAATCCTCTTCCTCGCCTCCCTAACTTTCTCCACCTCCCTCGCTACATCAATCGTCCTCAACGTAGTAGGATACGGCGGAAGTTCGGCAGGAAAGGGAGAGATGAGCTCGGGAAGTCCTCCTTCGCCGCCGGCTTCGGTCGAAGTACCATCTGCCGCTCCAGAGGCGGCGGGTCCGGTCGATCCATCGGCGAAATCGGTAGCGATGGGTGCAGTAGGCTTGACGTCTCCCGCTGGAGCGTTAGGGTCGGCAGTAGCAGCAGGAGCCGGCGTACCCGTCGCCGAGCCCTCAGCCGTAGTCGTTCCATCCCCCGCGGCCGGCGCAGGAGCAGGCGCAGGAGCTCCCTCGTCGTCACGGACTGCTCGAGCGATCTCGCGTTGAAGCTTAGGGTCTAGCGGGGCGGGACCGAGCTTGAGTTCGTCCAAGGCTTTTGGGGCGCGTTTGGAACTGAAGTCGGAGGAGAGGCCGAAATCGGTGGGTGTCTTGGCTGGGGGACCGGGGACGGCTTGGTGGTGTGAAGAGGGGGGTGGTCAGCGAAGAGCTTGTAGCTTGTAAGGGAGAGGAGAGGAAGCTCACCATCGACCTTGACCCTCTCGTTGATAATCGCCAGTACTCGATCCCTTCCCCTCGCCTCGGTACCCTCAATCGAACCGGCCAATCCACCTCCTTGCAACCAACCGAGCAAAAGACCCCACCCACGCTCGGAAAGTCGAACATGATAGCGCTCCTGCCTCCAGCGAGTTGCTTCCTCACTCTCGCTCACGTGCGAAGCGTTGCGGATGGCCGAGAGCATGCGGACGATGTGAGGGTCTGAGGCGGAGTGGTCGGAGGCGAAGCTGTACAATAGCAAGACGGTTAGCGTGGACGAGCTGGGAGCAAGGAAGGAGAGCGGAGGAGACGCACCGAGAGAGGAATTGATCTGCTGCTTCTCGGTAGCCTACGAGGACGAGGTCGAGGTAAGAGTGTACAAAGAGGGGGAGGAGTAAAGGGTGTAGCTCTGGTCGGTGAATGTCGAGGGACTAAGGGGAGCGAACAACAGAAGCGCGTCAGCTGAGAGTGCGTTGAGCTGGTGTAGGGGAGTCAAAGACCAAACTCACATGCTCTACAAAGTTGCTGAGTCCCTCGTAGCCCTTTTCCCAGCTTGGTGGATCAGCCAAGAGCTGAGCTCCAGCGACAGCTTGATCAGGTCTCCTCCTCTGGGGTTGACCGGGCTGTTGAGGCCCTGCTCCTGGTGTCCTAGGTTGAGAGGGAGCGTTACGATCTGCAAAGTCGTCTAAGCCGACTTGTTTGCCTCCACCCTGAGCTGCATTGGCAGTGGGAGAGGAAGCATCGGCAGCGAGGTCGGCGGTGAGAGCTGCTGCTGCTTTGGAGTGACCTCGTCGGTTCAAGTAGTCGAGGATGGCCCTGTAGGATTGATCGTTGACTGATCCTTGAGGTTGAGGGGTGCTCATCTCCTACCACAGACGGGACTTAAGCGAGGGACGAGTGACTTGGACGAGTTCAACCTTGGGAGCTGGTCTCCCTCCGCCCTCTTCTGTCGTCTCAGCGCATCCCTTCGACATGAGCGGTAAGGTCTCATCAGTCTGCTCTACCACAGATCTATCTACTCACTCTATACACTCTGTAGGCAACGCAAAGCTCTCCCGCGAGGAGTTGTACGTCCCACTCTCTCTCTCATCTCATCTTCGCCACCTCTTCAACTGACCCTTGACTGCCCCTCCTAACAGCCGTCGTCAGAAGGATCTCGAGGCTGCTCGTAAAGCTGGAACTGCTGCACCCGCTGTAGACGAGGATGGCAAGGCTATCAACCCTCACATCCCAGGTGCGTTCTCTCCCTTAGCTCTCACCTCGCTGCTCAGCTGTAGCTTTACTAACCTCGATGTTCACCTCCAACAGAGTTCATGGCCGTCGCTCCTTGGTACTTGAGCACCGGTGGCGGTCCATCTCTCAAGCATCAGAAGGTGAGCTCTCGTCGCTGCCTTGCCTGCTCGCCGCGCTGTAGCTTACTCGATTCCAACAGGCTCCCGTCTACAACGCCGACCCCAACAAGCTTCAAGAGCGTTTCGACCGAGGCGCCAAAGCTGTAAGTGCTCTCCCTTCGCCGCCCGCTCGTCTCGCTGGCAAGCTGACCTTCGCTCGCTCGCTCATAGGGACCCGCCGCCACCAAATTCCGTAAAGGAGCCTGCACCAACTGCGGCGCGATGACTCACAAAGTCAAAGACTGCCTCGAGCGACCTCGTAAAGTAGGAGCCAAGTTCACGGGCAAGAACATTGCCGCCGACGAGGTGATTCACGATGATACTCGGGGGTTGAATGGGATGGAAGGGATGGGAGATTTCGACGCCAAGAGGGATCGTTGGGATGGGTATGATCCCGCTAGTCATAAGGCTGTGGTGCAGGAGCATGAGGCGTTGGAGGAGGCTAGGAGGAAGTTGAGGGAGGAGGCGATTGATGCTGGTACGGCCGGGGCGGATGAGAAGGCTATGAAGAAGTTGGCCAAGGCGGGTAAAGGGAAGAAGAAGAAGCAGGATGACGATGATGATTTCGGCAGCTCGGATGAGAGTGATGCGGAGGAGGGAGCGGGGGATGATGAGGACAAGTACGCCGAGGGGGCGGATGTCGCCGGTCAGAGGCTCGATACCAAGACTCGAGTTACCGTTCGTAACTTGCGTATTCGTGAGGATACCGCCAAGTACCTCATGAACCTCGACCTCGAATCGGCCTACTACGATCCCAAGACTCGTTCCATGCGCGAGGCGCCCGTCGCCAACGTTCGACCAGAGGATGTACGTTCTCGTCTCGCTTCTCCTTCTCTTCCTTTCGTCCGATCGCTGACTCTCTCTCTCGCCTCCAACTCGCAACAGGCCGTCTTCGCCGGTGACAATTTCGCTCGACACTCAGGCGGCGCGACCGAAGTCCAACGTCTCCAACTCTTCGCCTGGCAATCCGAGCAACGGGGCAACGACGTCCACATCAACTCGAACCCCACTCAATCCCACCTCCTCCATCGCGAGTTTTTGGAAAAGAAGGAGGCGTTGAAGGAGACGAGTTCGGCGAGCATTTTGGAGAAATATGGTGGTGAGAAGTATTTGGAGAGGGTGCCCAAGGAGTTGCTGGGTGGTCAGACGGAGGACTATGTAGAGTATTCGAGGACGGGGCAGGTCGTTAAGGGTAGGGAGAGGGCAAAGGCGAGGTCCAGGTATGATGAGGATGGTGAGTTGTCTCTTTCATCTCCTTCTTTTCTCTCGTCTGAGCTCAGCTGAACCCGTTTCTCCCTCTCCCTCTCCTTCCCCTTCCTCCACCTCGACGCTCTTCCCCCTCCTCCCCCTCGCTCCCTCCCCTCGCTCACCTCACCCTCAGTCCACCCCGGCAACCACACCTCCGTCTGGGGCTCCTACTACAACACCCAAACCGGCGCTTGGGGGTTCGCCTGCTGTCACTCCTCCGTCAAAAACTCCTACTGCGCAGGCCAAGCCTCCATCGAAGCAGCCAAAGCCGAAGCCGCTGGAGGACTCGGTCTCCTCACTGCTCCCCCAGGAGGAGAAGGAGGGAAGGAGAAGGATAATAGGAGTTTATTGCAGATTAAGATGGATAAGGAGGCGGAGGAGAAGAGGGTGGAGAAGGAGAAGAGGAAGAGGAAGGCTGAGGGTGGGGCGGACGAGGATGAGGAAGCGAGTAGGAAGAAGAAGGATGATAAGGAGGATAGGGATAAAGGATTTGGTGTCGCTGTTACCGATGCTGAGATGGGTACGTCCTCGCTTCCTCCTTCTCCCCCGTCTCGACATCGCATCGGCGCTCCCTCCCCTCCGCTTCCGCCTTCGTCCCCGCTCGACTCGCTCTCGTCTTCCCTTCCATAGCTCACTGACCTCTATCCCCTTCCTTTCTTCCTCCCCACGAGCAGAGGAGTACCACAAGACGCGCGACCAACGCTTCGACGATCCCATGGCCCAGGTCGGCAAGGATGAGCTGCTCCCCTTGTGAAGGATAAGATAGCGCGGTGATGTACTCCGAAGTGGGAGTGTAAACATATTTGTTTCGTTCGTCCCATTTTGTTCGACGCTTTTGGGTAACGTCGAGAGATGCGAGCGAGAGCTTGAAAAAGGCGCTCGGAGCTTCTCTTCTCGCCGAGCCGAGCTGAGGGGTATGAACTACAGACCTGGCAACGCTCTTCCATGCAACCCTCTACGGCAGTGCCGTGGTGACTCTTTCGTGGATCGTGAGTCGTTGAAGCCGCCTTCAACCTCAGCGCCGAGCACCGAGCTGACCCTTTCCCCTTCTCCCTCCGCTCTCGCAGGCAGCTTCTCGACAAGGCCCTCGCCTATCTCTGCTCCCAGGTTTCACATTGCTCAAGAAGCCCATCCCAACTCTGTACCCCATCAGGCGACGCGCTGTGACCCTCTTCGGCGCTCGACCCTCGCCGCTCGAGCTGCGACCGGCCGAGTGACCGCGTCTTTCTCGCTCCTACGTTTTTTGCTCGTTTTGCTGTCTCCCTGGTAGATGCAGCAGTGACTCGTTTGAAGGGTCACTAGGCTACAGCTCTCACTTCTTCGCCCTTCGTTTACTCGTCAAGCCCTGCTCAGGTGAGGGAGCAAGCTTAGGCCTTGTGGCTCGAGAGGGCTGACGAGTTGCTCGTACAGGAAGCAGGCTTCAATTCAACACTCTCGTTTCAACTTCGCTTCCCTACACTTGAACCTTCGCGCCGTTCCCTCGCCCTGCTCCCGCATCTCCTCCCTCGTCATGCCATCAAACGGAACCACCTTCCTCGTCGCCATTATCGTCCCGACCTCAGCAGTCCTCCTCATCATCATCTGGACCATCTTCGCCTACTTCAAGTTCCGTGCCCTCGTTCGTGCGCATCCCGCCGCCTCTCGCAGCATCGCCGAGCAAGGAGCCGACCGCCGCCAATCCGTTTTCTCCACCACTCGCCGGACGAGCAAGCTGTTGGAGGTCATCCCTCCACCGCCTCCTTCTCCTACTTTTACCATCCAAACGGCTATGAGTCGGAGTGGGTCGAGGGTCCTCGTTCGAGGTCGTCGGAGCAGCAGCAAACGCCGAGAAGGGGAGAAGGCGCCGATGCCGGAGAGGGCGAGGAAGGTGGCTGTTTGGGGAGTAGGGGAGGGTGGAGACTCGCAGGGAGGCGATCCGGACACCTTTGGCTACGGTGCACAAGGCTACGCTTCGTCGTCAGGTCACCATCTTCGGCAACACTCCGCCGACGTTCCCTCCGCTCCGCCGACCTCGCCCTTCCAACTCGGCTTCAACACCTCCATTCGACGTCGTAACGGTACATGGCACGAACATGACCTCGAGATCCTCAGCAGCGCCGCTCCTCCTCCTCCACCCGTCGTCATCTTCGCACCCGTCGGTGAACGCCCTCTTTTCGGAGCCCGAATCAGCTCGAGCGAGGGCGATCATGTTGAGAGTGGTGGGGCGGGGAGTCAGGAAAGTGGTTACGAGGCGAATGGGTTGTTGGCGGGGACGAGGGCTGAGCAGGAGAGATTGGAGGCCGAGGAGGATGAGGAGGAGTTTCGGCGTTACACTGCCTACACGGCGCTGGATATGGCGGAGTCGGGGCGACCAGGGAGGAAGAGGCTGGGCGAGGGGGCAAAGATGGCGATGGAGCGGCCGTTGCAGCCGGGAGACGCGACGCCACCTTTCGCCGATTCTCCGAGGGCGATGTCGCTTCACAGCGGCCGCCAGCGCACAATTGCCAACAACGACGTACCGCCCGTCCCTCCGCGCAACCCAGCTCGACAGCTCGACGCATTGACGCACCCCTCCATGCTCCCTTTCGACCGACCTCGCTCCCTTCCCTCTCGGTACTCGTTGCAATCCGCTCTTCCCGCCCAACCCCGCGACCGAACCTCGACTTACACCACCCATTCCCAACAATCACATTATCCTGATCCTAATCGACTCTCAGTCGCCTCCAACTACACCGACTACTCGCACACCGAACGCGAGAACTCTCGCCCTCCAGCTCGGCCGCCCTCAGGCGAGTCTGCACCTACCCGGCACCACTCACTCGGCCCTTCACCCTCTCATCGACTTTCCTACCCTTCATCATCTCCCTTCGCCCTCCAACGAGCTCGCTCGGACCCTCCTCAGCAAGTTCACCGAACCAGCCGCGATGTCTCCGAGGAAAGCGACATCACGTCCAACACCTTTGGCGTACCAGATCTTCATCCTCGACTCTCTCGCTCGATGAGCCCGGACGCTCTGGAGGAGCTCGAGCTCGTGGCATCCAGGTTTCAGGAGACGAAGGCCTCGTTACTCGCTTCCTATGGGGAGCCGAATCGAGCGTATCCTCCTCGACCGCCGTATTGGTTGAGTAGGGAGGGCAGTAGCGGAACTCTTCTCGAGAGAGCTCCTTTAGATGAGGCTACTAGGCTGAAGGTGAGCGTTTCTTTTGTGCGAGACGGCGAGCTCGGTGCTCGGCGCTGACCCTTTTGTCGCTCGCTCGCAGCTCGTCAACCCCGATCATGATCATCACCTCAAGCATTCCAGTTCTTCTTATTCATTTGCTCGTTATTGATTGGTAGCTGTAGCGAGATGCAAGGCGCCTTACATAAGTATTCGAACGACCTCCTTGAGTCTAAATTGGCGTGAGAGAGCGCCTTCTTGAGTCTTTCGAGTCTTCTCCAGGCGTCCGTGTTCTTCACCGAAGATCATGGGATATCTCCGAAAATGGATTTTCTGACTCGACCTCCTACAACAAGATCCAGTTCGCCACTCGTGTCTCCATCCTCTGCACTGGCTCGCAACTCGGTAATGCCTTCGGCGGCCTGTTCTTATTGCTATATTTAAACTTGATGGCATGCACGGCATCGAGGGATGGAAGTGGCTGTTCATCAGTGAGTCTCGCGGAGAAGCGACTTGCTGAAGGGACTGCTTCCCCTCAGCTATCGAAACGATGAGAGTCAAACCGAATCAATTTCCAAATCCTACAGTCCGATAACAATCCATAAAGTCCTAATATTCAGCTTTGAAGCATCTAGAGCAAGTACCTGAAGCCACCAGCGAGCTGGCGCTGAGTAGGAGCTCCCCTGGCCGAGATATCGCCGCGAGCGAGCTCGGCGTTCTTCTTCTGGAGGTAGAGGCGAGTGGCGATGGCGAAGACGATGGCGAGGGCAGAGGCGGCAAGGTTGAGAGAGAATGCGTTGAGGTAGCGAGGAGGAGCCTTGTAGAGGTAAGGGGTCCTGTAATGCCAGAGGAGAGGGAGAAGGAGGGAGGGTCAGCCGAGGTTCGAGGCGACGGCAGAAAGCGAAGCAAGACGTACCAGACGTTGGGCGTGTTGCACGAGGCGTTGATAAGGGCAATGCAGGTAGCACGCTTGACCGAGGGCTGAGTGAGGGAGCCGGCCTGAGCGAGCGTAGAAAGGGAAAGGGTCAGCTCGGTGCTCGGCGCTGAAGTTGAAGGCGGCTTCAACGACTCACGATCCACGAAAGAGTCACCACGGCACTACCGTAGAGGGCGGTGGGGAAGAGCATCATCGCGAGGTCTGCAAGATACAGGTCAGGTCAGCTCAGTGCTCGAGGACAGCGCTCGGAAGCCAGCGCCGAGACTTACAGCGAGCTCCCGTGTTGAGGGTAGAGATGGCGATGGCGTTGGCGATGACGGCGACACCGAGAGGAATAGCGATATGCCAGAATCGCTCTTGTTGCTTATCGGAGTGCCAGCCGTTGATTACCTGCAGGAAAGGAGGAAAGATGGAGGGAAGAGAGGGAGGGGAGGAAAGAGACGGTGAAATAGGTCAGCACAGCCGTCTCAAGCTTTGAGGGGTAGAAAGGAACATACCATGACGATGGAAGCGAGAAGGTAAGGAGGAGCGGTGAGGACGAGAGTGATGTTGCCTGAGCAAAGCGAACGAGCGAGGGTCAGCTTCGGCGAAGGCGAGAAGGAGGCCTGAAAAGCGATAAAGGGGCGAAGTGACGTACGGCTGTAGCCAAGGGTACCGACGACCGAGGGGAAGAAGGAGACGACAGCGGCGG
The DNA here is from genome assembly GCA_019775505.1 of Leucosporidium yakuticum. Lineage (NCBI taxonomy): Eukaryota > Fungi > Basidiomycota > Microbotryomycetes > Leucosporidiales > Leucosporidiaceae > Leucosporidium > Leucosporidium yakuticum. The sequence goes on from JACWFO010000045.1 coordinate 63,797, forward strand.
CGATGTAGGTCTGCAGGGAGAGCCCAGAAAGTCAGGTTCGGCTCGACTTTCGGCCTCTCGCTCGACTCACGCAGTAGAGAATGCCCATAAGGAGCCAGGTCTTGGGATCGGTGACAGCCATGATCTGTGTAGTGTAGTCGGTTAGTTCAGCTTTCAAATGGTGAAAAAACGGACTCGCTACTTACGAAGGCGCGGCCTGCAGTAATCTCGCTGGCGTCGTCCGAAGCACCCTGCTCGCGAGCGAGGCCGTGAAGAACGAGAGCGCGCTCCTCCTCGGTGAGCTGCTTCATGGTCGAGGGCTTGTTGGGAAGGAAGCATGCGATGGCACCAGCGAGACCGACGGTAGCGACTCCCTCGACTGTGGGAGAAGGCGGGTCAGCGCCGCCGAGAGCAAGGGAGGGGTCGTAGAGCTCACTGATGAACAGCCACTTCCATCCTTCAATGCCGTGCATGCCATCAAGTTTAAATATAGCAAT
>JACWFO010000045.1:64301-101674 GCA_019775505.1 Leucosporidium yakuticum
GCGTGGAGGGGACGGGCGTCAGTAGACGTGTATAAAAGACCGCTGTCTTCTCTGGGTGGAGCGTCGTCGGGTCGAGGGAGATGCGGAAAGACTCTCGCCGAAGACCCTCCGAGAACCTTCGGCGAAGGCTCGAAGGGCGTGAGAAGGCTCGAAAGACTCACGGCTCCGGGGAAGAAGACACTCTCAACAAATCCGAGCATGAAGCGACAGACGACGAGCCCAGCAAAGTTGTGTACGCCCGCGGTGATGGCGGAGAGGGCTCCCCAAAGCGCCATGGCTGCAGAGCGAGGGTCAGCAATCGCTCGACCATCGTGTCGTGGTGCACAACTCACCACCACAGATGTAGAGTCCGGGACGAGCAATCTTGGAGGCGATCATGTTGGAGGGAACCTGCATGAGGATGTCTGCGAAAGGGTTCGGCGCGTGAGCTCGGCGCTCCCCATTGGAGCGATTTCGGAGGCAGAGGAGGGCTCAGAGGACTCACAGCCGACGAAGAGGAACGAAATGCACATTTGGTACTCGACGGGAGTGAGCTTGAGGTCCACAGTGATACCGGCGAGCTTGGCGGCGCTGGAGAGGGAGGTCAGCGAAAGGTTTTCACGGGCAAAGGCAAGGAAACGGCGACCTACGCGATGTTTTGACGGTCGAGGTAGTTGAAGATGTACATCACTGTCATATCGCGAAACAACGAGCGTTAGCAAATCGACTCGTCGCGTTGGAGACCTCCGCAATGGCGCTAAGCTTTCTCCGATTTGTTGGCGGCGAGAGGTGGCAGGAAGGGCTCACAAATCATAGCAGGCATGATGAACAGATCCATCTTCCATGTAGCGCTCTTCTTGATGGCTTTGAGCTCTTCCTCGGTCTTGCTGGCGAGGATGGCGGGAAGGGGAATTTCATGAGACTCGGCGGCGTAGCCCTTCTCCTCGTAGGAGGTGGTAGCTTTGATGTCGGACATGGAGCCGTTGATATTGGTTGCCATAGGGTTTGCCGCAGAGAGAAGGTCTGTAGGTGAAGCGAGTGGCGAAGCGAAGGCGAAGAAGACGGGCGAGGATGAGGAGGAGAAGAGGAGAGAGAGTGAAGAGTATTTGTAGGCCGCTGGTGCTCCACGGAGAAGGTTATGAGGCCCCACTCTCGTTTTCGCCCTTCAGCGCTTCTTCTCCCTCACATCCAAGGCAAGCACAGGTTCGACAAGGGCCGAAAACGACGGTTTTGTCGCCGCTGGTCCGCTCCTACGCTGATCGAGGCGTACTCACCTGACTTTTGGGCTTGGAATGCGTTCTGTAGCGACCCAGACTTTTGGTCAAAGGCGTGGGGGCGACAATTGGAACCCTTCTCCCCCGCCAAGATCTTAATCGTTCAGCGAGGGGCTGGCCGGGGCGCCATCGCCGAAGTGTCCTCCTCCTCCACGCCAGCAGGTGAAATCACTGGAATCAAGACATGCTGCCCTCCACCATGCTTCTTCTTGGTCACCTGAGCAAGATGGCATGGGTTTCCAGAGACAAGCAGCCACCAAGGCGTGGTCCCTTCTTCCGCCGAGGTTCCGTCGGCGAAGCAATCGACAAAGTGGCAGCCCCCCAGCGGGCGACTTGGCGAGCAGCTGAAGGGCGGATTAAGCGCCGCTAGCGTCCGTATCGGGCGGGAGCAGCGGGATCCTGCAGAGGAATTGTCTGTAGGCGCCAAGAGGCTGATCATCCCCTTTCGCTGCCTCTGCCATAAAGGCCGGCGGGGCTGTCGAAATCTGTAGCTGTATAGTAGAATCCTGCTGCCCAACGAGAAGCGATGGGCGACAAGCGAGACGAGTAGCGAGTTGGAGGAGATGAAAGAGCTAGAAGAGCGAGCTCGGTGAGGTCGAGCTCCTTGACCTCCGCCCAAATCACCTCGTCTACTCGCAGAGCTACAGCACAGCAACCTAACGACCAGCAAGCACCGCGCACGATGCCCATGCACTCTGATCTGCCCGAACAAAGCACCAGTGAGCTCAGTCGCCTTCCTCAAACAGCGTCGCGAGCTAACCCTCGCCTCGAGCAGGTCTCATCGTCGAACCACCGCGCAAGAAATCGAAATGGGACGATGACGAAGAAGATCAAGCCGCTGCTCGAGAGCGCAAGCGGGTCAAGAAGGCGGAACTCGAGAGCAAGCTGGCAAGGGAGCGTGAGCAGCTCACAGGACGGTCAGCAGCTGCAGGAGGAGGTCGGGGCGGATCGCAGAGCAGTAGAGAGAGTACACCAGGGAGGATAAGGACGCTGGGCGAGCCGAGGGAAGGCAAGGGCAGAGGACCGCCGCGAGGAAGGGACGCGCATCCGCTGTTGGAGAGCTGTCGTTCTGTCTACGAGTACGAGGTGAGCTGCTCGTCGCTGCTATGAACCAAGAAGAGGAAGCTGACCTGCTGACCTCACCTACAGCGCCTCAACGAGATCGAGGAAGGCAGCTACGGCATCGTCTTTCGCGCGCGCTGCAAGTCGACCGGCGCCGTCGTCGCGCTCAAGAAGCTCAAGATGGAGAAGGAGAAGAACGGTTTCCCCATTACCAGCTTGCGCGAGATCCAAACGCTCATGACTGCCGGCCACGAGAACATTGTGCGCGTGCGCGAGGTCGTCGTCGGCGACACCCTCTCCCAGTGAGCTACGGCCTTCCTTCTACTCGAGAATGATCCTGACTGACCCCCTTCTCGTCCACAGAGTCTTCATCGTCATGGACTTTATCGAGCACGACCTGAAATCCCTCCTCGCGACCATGCCCACCCCCTTCCTCGCTTCCGAGATCAAGACTCTCATGCTCCAACTCCTCTCCGCGATTGCCCTTTGCCACGACAACTGGATCGTCCACCGAGACCTCAAGACCAGCAACCTGCTCATGAACAATCGAGGTCAGATCAAGGTCGCCGATTTTGGGCTGGCGAGGACGTACGGTGATCCGCTGGGTGATATGACTCAGCTCGTGGTGACTTTGTGGTATCGGTGAGTACATTTCCTCTCCGTAGCTACGATGTAGCCCCCCTGCTGACCCTTTGAACGCCCGCAGAGCTCCCGAGCTACTTTTTGGCGCAACCGAATACACGACGGCCGTCGATATGTGGTCAATCGGCTGCATCTTCGGAGAGCTCATCCTCAAGGAGCCGCTGCTACCAGGGAAAGGCGAGATTGATCAAGTCAGCAAGGTGGGTCCTTCCTTCCTCGTCTCGTCTCGGCGCCTCGGAGCTGACTCCGTCTCCGCTCGCAGATCTTCAAACTGCTCGGTCGACCAACAGAAGACATTTGGCCCGGTTTCAGCAAGCTTCCCAACGCCAAAAGCTTCAACCTCAACGCCGCTCAGCCGTTCGTCTTTCTCGTTTCCCCATCCTCGCTCCCCGCTGAACCTCTCCCTCGCTCCCCCCTCCCTCCTCCTTCTCTCTCGTCATCACCCCCGCTGCGCCTCTTCATCAAACAGCTTCTCCAACCTGCGCCAAACCTTCCGTTTCACCACCTCCCACGGCCTCGACCTCCTCTCCCAACTCCTCACCTACGACCCCGAGAAGCGAATCTCCGCCGAACAAGCACTCAAGCATCCCTACTTCACGGAGAGCCCTTTGCCTAAACATAGTGATTTGTTCGCTTCGTTCCCGAGTGTGGCCGGTGGGGAGAAGTGAGTTTCGAACTTGGGGCGCTGATGGCGAGGGATGTGAGCTGAGCTGACCTTGGTGCTCGTACAGGAAACATGTCTTTGCTTCCCCTTCGGCGCCGGCGAGGGAGGAACAGTGAGTCTCTTCTCGGACGCCTTCGCTGGGATCGCCGAGCCCTGACATCTTTCTCCCCCCCTCGCAGCCTCTACGATTTTGTATGAGTCGCCTCTCGTATCGTAATACAACATTCGCATTTACCAGTACAATCTTACCTCGATGGCGCGAAGAACGAGAGCCACGAGAGCCACGAGAGCCACGAGAGCCAGCAAGCCAAGCACCTTCGCCCGAACCCTCGTCACTCACTCGACTCGCCCGAGTGGAAGCTGAGGCAGAACGAGCTTTCAGCTACGCCCTATTGCACACGAAACAAAACGAGATTCAAAAGCGCTATCGTACAACCAAGCTCCTCCTTCTCTCTCCTCCAAGCTAGCGAGAAAGCTACAACAAAGCCCTCGTCCTCGTCCTCTGAGCAGCGCCCTCGGGACTCCCTCGTCGTCGATTAGAAGCGAAGGAAGTTACCGACGATCATCTGTTGCAAGAGGAGGGGTCGCGGTCAGCAGCTGCCTGCGAGGACGGGGGAGAAGCAAGGAGGAAGGAGACTCACCGAAGGAATAGCATAACTATCCCTCCTAATCGTAAACGAGAAGCAGCACTGACGAATCCACAAAACCTATCAGCACCACCACTCCTCGAAAAGAGAAGGCGAGAAACTCACATTAATCATAGCCTCCCCCTTCCTCTTTGCCTTATCGCTTCCCGAGCTCTTACGTTTCTTACTCAACGCCGCTTGGTTGACGAGTACACAGGAGGTGAGAACGGCTTTTTGGCCGGCGTCGAAGGCGATCTATCGAGCGCGCGCGCGGGAGGTCAGCGTTCGTGCGCGGAAGGGAGGGAGGGAGAAAGGGAGGGCAGGAAACGGACTCACATTCCCGTACTTCTCCCAATAGTTGACCGCTGACTCTTCGGCCATGAGCTCGTAGATTGCGAGTTTGCCACCTTGGAGATGCTCGAGGGGGACGCCGACTGAATGAAAGCGAAGCGAGCGAAGGGAAGGGAGCGAGGGAGGGGGGTTAGCTCGCCGTCCCGCAAACGAAGAAGCAGGCGAAAGGAAGGGAGTACGGACTCACCAAGCGCAGCGAACTCCTTGTTGCCTTTGTAGATCTCTCCCGTTCGGCGCCACAAGCATGAAGGGATTCCCATCGAGGAGAAGACGCCTGTTTGTCGTTCGAGCGCATCGCCGAGGGTCAGCTTCCGTCCCTCATCCCCCACCTCTTGGAAATCGAAGGAAGGAAGAAGCCGACTCACGATCATAATCCAACAATAACCTCTCGAACGCTTCTTCAATGAAGACGAGATCCAAGTCGGTCAAACCGGACGCGATGGCACGGAAGGCGGGACGGAACTCGGAGAGGGTGTGAAGGGTACGTTGCCGAGAGGATTGGGACATACTGCATCATTCCGGGGGTCAGCTTTCTTTTCCCCCTTCCCTCGCTCTCCTCCTGCCAACGCCGAGAAGAGAAGCAAGAGATGACTCACTTATCCGCCATCCACCTCATCAACCTCGTATACCCCGCTACATGATTATACGGCCTCAACAAACCCGCCTCGAACTTGGCATGAATGACCCTCGCTAGTCGATCCGAGCGGGATCCATCCTTCTGGTCGGCGGCGGTGAGGAGGAAGCGCTCGGTCCTGTTGAACACGGCGAGACGAGGGAGGAAGTCCGTCAGCGCGAGTAGAGAAGAAGGAGGGAGGGGGAGAGCGCACTTGTTAACTGGGCTGCCCGGCACCGAATGCCCCGTCGACGTCCCCCCATTCGCGCCTGTTCCCTGCCCTCCTCCTCCTCCTCCTCCCGACGATCCGCCGCCAACTCCACCGTCAACAGCTCCGCCCGTCAAGCCGGCCTCGCTGTTGGTAGGTAAGTTGCCGTAAGCTCCTGGACCGGGACCGGAGGCGGAGGTGGAAGGGTCGACCGAGGAGGTGAGGTAGGGTGAGTCGGTGAGGGATTGGAGGAATTCGCTGATTGTAGAGGAGGAGTGCGGGAGGGAGGGAGGTTAGCCTAGCCGGAAGAGGAGGTAGAAGTAAGGAAAGGACGAACGAGAGACCCAGTCCCTGGAACTCGCCCGATGGCTCCATAGTCATGTCCAATCCCAGTCCCGCGCCCATGCCATCTTGACCACTCGCGAGATCGAGCTGTTGGTTCCAATAATTCGTTGTGGATGGAGGAGGAGCAGGAGGAGCAAAGTAGTTGAATTCGAGGGGAGGGTGGGCGCCGAAGGAGGGGATTGGGAGGGAAGGGCGAGGGCGGTAGGGAGGGTTGGCGGAGGACATGGTGGGGAGGAGGGAGAAGGAGGGTCAGCGCTCGAGCTATGGATGCGATTAACGGCGAAAGAAGGGAGCGAGCGAGATGGGCCATAAAGGCGCTCTCCACTCGCTCCACAACGCCCGTGGTCCGAGGAAACGTTGGCAACTCACCATGGCGAGATTAAAGTTTGTACTGAGCATAGGCAGTTGATGTTGACCGTACCCTCCACCATCTTGACTCGTAGCGAACGACATGGTAGGTTGACTGAGGGCTGGACCGGCCATCGAGACGTGAGAGGCCGTAGCGGATAAGGAGGGGGTCAAACTTGGTCTCGAGGGGATGGCACCTCCATTGAGAGTCTCCAAGCCTAGTAAGTTGGCACCTAGTCCTGCTTGCTGAGGTTGAGGTTGAGGTTGAGGCGTTTTGTCTTGAGGAGCGGCAGGCGGAGGAGGGCGGGGTTTGGGAGAAGCTGAAGAGGAAGGTGGGGCAGGTGATTGAGGTGCAGCGGCGGAGAGGGAAGAGATGGGTTCATCCCTGCAGAGATGAGCGATATCACGTTTGACGCAACGAGAGCAAGGACGACCTGCATCGCACGACATGTGAGATCGTCGACAGAATCGACATGCTTCGGCTACTTTGGATCGGCGAGGTTTCTTGGCTGGTTTTGATGTGGAAGAGGAAGGAGCGGAGGTAGCTGGACGGGCGGGAGAGGCGGTTGAAGTGGAAGCAGCGGCGGAAGCAAGTACGCCGGCTGCTGCAGTGAGTTGAGGGTCCAAAGAGGAAGAGGAAGAAGCTGATCCAGGTGAAGCCATACCACCTCCTCCACCAGGAGCGGGAGCTGGTGCTAACGGTCGTTGATGGGCCATTGGATCGAGGGAGGGCGAGAAGAGGGAAGGGGAAGCGAGGGGAAGAGGGGAAGTGGGGATTGGTCGGATTGACTCGGACTGTGGCGTAGAAGAGCTGTAGGGGTGATTCCTGTAGTCGATTCAAGCTGTCGAGTTGTACTAGATCAAGTGTCGAGAGAGACGGCAAGTACAAGTTCCAGTCAACCCTTCAAACCCCCGACTTCTCGCTGGTCCTTCGGTCACGCGCTTGCTTTTCCATCTCACTACAACTCTTCGTTCTGTACCAAAGCAGACAGGATGCCACCTCGAGCACCAGACATTGCCGACCTCCTCCCCATCTCCCATCATCGTCTCTACCTCGAACCCATCGGACCTCCTACTGAACTCGTTCAACCAGCTCAATTCGTCGTTGAGGCGAAGGCAGCGTTGGAGAAGGCTAAGCAGAGGGTTGAAGAGTTGAAGAAGCGGTTGATGGACTCGGGTACAGAGGAACGGGTGCGGGAGAGGTGCAGGTGAGTTGGTGACTTGGTTCTCTGGCTTGCGAGAGCGCGAACGGGGAGCAGGGCGGTCTCTGTGGCTCGCTGTAGTCGTAGAGACGGAGCGTAGCATCCTACCATGCTCTTACCGCCGTGTGACCACCCGAACAGCCCTCACTAACTCGCTTCCCCCATCATCGCAGTCTCTCCCCCCTCCGCACCCTCATCACCTCAACCCACTCGGACATAATCGCTCGCGAAGAGCTCCGGCAATGGCACGAATCCCGTCTTCTCCCCGCTACGGGCGGTCGTTCGCTCGGCGCTAACCTGGATGGCGAGGATGAGGGCGAGGAGGGAGAGGGAGAAGGGGAGGCGACTGGAGGGTTAACGGGCATTGGTGAGGAGGGAATCAAGGCGAGGAGAGTGGGGGAGATGATCAAGGAAGCGGAGGAGAGCGAGTTGAGGTTGCTCAAGTGAGTTCTCTTTCTCGCTTTTTGCCTCTCGGCGCTTGCTCGGCGAAGACGAAGCTGACCTCTCGGCTCAACACCCAGATCTCTCGACCTCACCCACTACCTCCGCAAGCACAAGCTACACGACTCCAATATCCTCTTTAACCTCGTACGTCCACCTCACCCCACCCTTCTTCTCCCTCCTAACGTTCTCTGCTCCCTAGATCCCCGCCCCACCCCCTCCCACCTACCTCCTCGTCCCCACCACCCCCTCAACACCCCTCTCCTCCCTCCTCTATACCCTAATCTTCCACCCCATCCCACCTCTCACCGGCCGCTCCCCCTTCCCCGTCAAAAAGCAAGTGATGCATGTCTTGGGGAGCACTACTTGGGCCGAAGTGAGGGGTGCGTTGAGGGTTGGAGGGGAGGGGGTTTTGGAGTTTGAGGAGGAGGAGGTGGAGGAGGAGGAGAGTGAGAGTGAGGAGGAAGAGGAGGGGGGAGGCAGTCCTGGGGTTGGGGCTGGGGCAGGGGGGAAGAGAGGCGTTTGGGCGAAAGCAGAGGGAGAGGGCAAGAAGAGGAGGAAGAAGAGGATCAAGTGGGGGGAGGAGAGGAGGAGGACGGGTTGTTGCTTTGGGATTGAGGGGAGGTTGTACCCTGATGGGGAGGATGATTTGGAGGATTATGCCGAGTGAGTTCGGGGTTTCGGATCTCTCGGCTCTCGGCTACTCCTTCGCGCGTCAAGAGCTGTACTGACGCTCCCTTCCACAACACTCCCCTACACTACGCCAAACCTAAACAGCAACATCATCTCCTCCCTCGCCACCCTCCCGCGCTCCCTCCCCCGCCACATCCGCTCCCCCTCAACCGAGCTCCTCCCCACTCCCACTCCCCTCCCCCCTCCCTTCTCACCCTCATCCCGCGCCTCCCATCTCTCCAAAACTTGCAATCCCGATCCTAATACTATACATCCTTGGCTGCCTCCTCCTCTCGTCGAGGGTGAAGAGGAAGGGGGAGGGGGAGGGGGAGAAGGGGCGGTTTGGAATGAGATTGAGTGGAAGAAAGGAGGGACGGTGCAGGAGACTAGGGTCGGCGAGGTTGAGATGAGGGTCGGTGAACCGTATTGGTTTGTCCATCAAGGTGGTGCGGAACATGTCTGGAGCGTGGAGAGCGTTCGGTGCGGTCGTCCTCTCCTCCTTCCTCCTACTCCTCCGCTAAACCTTCCCCCTCCCGCTCGAGCAGGTATATCCACCCTCTTGACCCTCTCCCTTCCCCCACCAGCACCACCTCCTCTCCCTACCCTCTCACGACCCATCTCTCTCGCCTCATCCACCCAAAATGCCACCTCTGCGACCGCGATCCTTCTTCGTTCGTTACACTGAACGATGATTTAGCGGGGGAGAACCCAGCGTGGTTGTGTGGCAAGTGCTTTGTGTGTTTGCATGGGAGTAGGGAGGAGGCGGAGAGTGCGGGTGTGGGGGTTTGTAGGGTTTTTGGTGAGTAGGAGGGTGGTGGTGGTGAGCGAGGGGAGCAGAGGGTGAGGGTGGGGGCAGGGAGTAGGGGAGGCGCTTGCTAATGGAGAACAGCGGTGATGATCCTAGCTCGTCGCGCGTTGTTGAGTCGTCCGCCGAGGTCCTAGGCGTCGACCGAGAGGGCGAGCGAGCGAGGGAGAAGGAGAGGGAGACAGCGAAATCCACGCTCGGTATCCCCCCTCCGTTCAACGGTGAACGTTCAAGCTCCTCCTCCTCCTCCCATTCCAGCAGCTCCACCCTGCTGCACCGGCACCGCGAATCCCGTCGCAAAAGCAGCCAACCACCTCAATCCCATCTCCTTCTTAACGAGGGGTGGTGCGCCGAGATGTTGAGCCAGTTTGACCGCTAGGAGGTGCTTGCACTATTGTGGCAGAGGTGGGAAGGTCAGCTTCGGCGAGAAGGGAGGGAGAAGGAGAGGAAGAAGGAGAAGACGAACAATGACTTGATGATCCGCTTTGAAGACGCTGTAGGAGAAAGCTGGGCAGGGGCAATAGCCCAGCTGCTGATGATGCGGTTGGTCGAACGAGTCTGAGAGGGAGCGGGGGGACTGAGGCAAGTTGGGGTGAACGGAGTAGGCGCCTGAAGTGCCGGCTACCTGGTAGAGGTGCTGGCCGTTTGGGAGGGTGATTTGGGAGACTAGAGCGGTGATAGTTTGAGTGAGATGTACGCCGAGAGAGGGAGAGAAAGAGCGCACCTTGGCCCTTGTCTATCAAGTCGAGAGCGTCGATGAGGAGGGAGGAGGAGGTGAGGAGAGCGAGAGAGCGTAAGTCCGTCTCTGAGAGTGGGTTGGAGAGTGAACAGAGTTGAGCTTGTAGGAGATTAGTTAGGTCGATTGACATGAGCAGTGAACGGTCAGAGCCAGACCCTTGAACCTCGTCGTCGCGCTGTCACCTCTCTCCAACTCCTCGCTCGTCCACTTCGAATCGCTCGCCTCTCGTTCAGTCGCCTACAGGACAGTAGCTAGAGAGCTCTATACCCCACTACATCCCTCTCCCACCTCCCTCCCTCCGCTCTAACGCTCAACGAGGATGCTCGACCTCGACGGGGCCATCGCCACCCTCCTCCGCAAGCGTCTGCTCGCCGAATCCCTCGTCAAGGAAATCTGTGAAAAGACTAAAGAGCTCCTCATGCGCGAGAGTAATGTTGTGCACATCTCGGCCCCCGTTACGGTGGTGGGAGACATTCATGGGTGAGTTGGAGCGAGTGAGGACGCGCTGAGGGTGTTGGAGGGGCTGCAGGGGAGTACGACGGTTGGCGGTAGCTAAGCTGAGTGCTAGGCTGCTGCTGCTGCTTGCTTGCTGCTTCTTGCCCAGCCCTTCCAACAACCCTGCGTCGCCGTCGTCTCCACTCGTCAGTTTCGCTGACTCCCACCGTTCACTCTTCACAGACAATTCTACGACCTCATCGAGATCTTCCGGATAGGAGGATACTCCCCTCACACCAACTACCTCTTCCTCGGCGATTATGTCGACCGGGGCCTCTTCTCCGTTGAGACCATTTCCCTCCTCACTTGCCTCAAATTGCGCTACCCGGATCGGGTGCAGTTGATTAGGGGGAATCATGAGAGTAGGGCTGTTACTCAGGTGAGCTCGGTAGCTGCTTCGAGGACGATCAGACGGGGAGCTGAGCTAACCGCGCTGGACTCGCGTGCTGCCAGACTTACGGCTTCTACAGCGAGTGTGTGCGCAAGTACGGCAGCGCGTCGGTCTGGACCTACTTTACCGACATGTTCGACTTCCTCACCCTCTCGGTCGTGATTGACGATCGCATCTTCTGCGTCCATGGAGGTGAGCCATCCTTTCGCCCCCTCGTTTGTCACGCCGAAGCTGATGTTAATGCTCTGCAACAGGTCTCTCACCATCAGTACATACCCTCGACCAAATCAAGATTATCGATCGCTTCCGAGGTGCGTTTCAAGCTCCCTCGTTTCGATGCTCGGCGCTCGCTGACCCTCCCTCCCCTTCGCACTCGCAGAAATCCCACACGAAGGACCAATGGCCGACCTCGTCTGGTCCGACCCCGATCCCGACAAGGAAGAATTCGCCATCTCCCCTCGGTTAGTCCTCTTTCCCTCCTCGTTTCCTCCCCTCGCTGACCCTCTCTCTCTCGTTCTCGGCGTTCCCAGCGGAGCAGGCTACACTTTCGGCGCCCAAGTCGTCAAGAAATTCCTCGAACTAAACTCAATGGTTCACATTCTCCGAGCTCACCAACTCTGCATGGAAGGGTTCTCAGTCCTGTACGATGACCGACTTTCCACCGTTTGGTCCGCTCCCAATTATTGCTATCGTTGCGGTAATATGGCTTCCATTTTGGAGATTGGTCCAGGGGGGGAGAAACATTTCAATGTGTTTGATGCGGCGCCCGAGAATGAGAGGGATGGTCCGGGCCAGAATATGCAAAATGCTCAAGTGCCCCAGAATGTGAGTTTCGGCGTTCGGCTTTGGGCGTTTCGAGAAGGCTTTCGCTGACCTTCGTTCGCATACAGATCGAGTATTTCTTATAAGCTCGCTCGCTCCCCTTTACCCCCCGAGCTCGACTATTGTGTAGACGATACCCACTTGCCTCGCTTTCGTTAATGATACCCCCCCCCCCCTCCCTCTCCTTCTCACGCTTTCGCAATCGCATCCCTCTCATCAAGCCCTCGAAGGCTCAGTTCGCTCTCACACTGACCGACAGCGAATGAGATGGGGGCACGAACGTACTGCTTTCTTTTGCACAACACTGCTGAGAACTAAAGCGAGAGAGAGGGAGACCGACCGAAGAAGGGAATCGTCTATAGTGGAGGGAGAGGAGGGGGCACTAATCGGAGGAGAGGGGAGACGTTCAAAGCGAGAGAAGCTGGGTGGTATACTCACACCGCTAGCAGAGGGAGAGTGGTGGGCGAAGAGGAGAACTCGACGAGCTCGGCGATCACTCCATGACCGTAAAATCAAACTTTGGACCCCTCCTCGGTACTCCCGCCTGTCTACCTCTCCTCCTCCTGACCGTCGACGTCAAAGTCGTATTCCCACCTTCTCCCTCACTCTCACTCTCCGTCATCGGGGGCAACTCCTCACAATCGCTTCGAGCGGGACTCATCAATCCTGGCTCTTCTCCGTCCTCCTGAGTACCGAAGAGGGGACCTTCGACTCCGACAGAGGCGGCTCGGTGTCGACGTAATCCTGGGAGGATGGAGGAGGAGGAGGATCCGGTGGAAGCGGAACGAGGGCGGCCGTGAGAGTGAGGGTGAGAGTCGGGGAGAGCGAGGTCGATGGATTTGGGAGAGTTGGATGGGGAGGAAGAGAGCGAAGAGGAGGAAGAGTAGGTCATTAGGATGGGAGAGGAAGAGGAGGAGGAAGATGTAGTAGTGAAGGACGAGGGGGAAGCCGAGCGCGCTTCGCCGTTCGGCGGAGAATGCGTCGTGCTGCTCGAGGTGGAATCGAGGCCTCCGAGACCGAGGGCTGAACTGGCGTGGATGGTGGAACTCGTAGAATGTCGACGTGGTCGCGCGGGTAAGGAGGTGGTGCGCTGGATTCCTTCCTCGTTGTGGCGTTTACCCGCACGTTGCGAAGACGAGCGAGCGCGTCTCGAGGTGGAAGCGGAGGGAGGCGAAAGTCGAGTGGTGGGAGGTTCGGGGTCCTTGAAGCGGATGCTGTAGGTGATTAAAGAAGTCAGTTCAGTGCGCTAGGCGACCCTCCGTCCTTTTTGCTTGGCCGAGCCCAGCTTGGGCGCGCGGGTCAAGATGAGAGGGAGCAACTCACACGCTCGAGTAGCCCAGGGGACGGAGGATGAGCTTGAAGAAGGCCCAACCTAAGCAATCTCCAGCAGCGAGGATGACGACGGGTGCGAAGAAGACGAGGGCGACCATGCGAAAGAGGGAGGGCAGCAGCGAGAGATGGTAAGGCAGTTCCAACTCGAGGAAGCCAGTGGCAGCGATGGCGCGAGTGGTGGCGGTGACTGCTACTGCCGAAGCTGAAGGAGAGGCTAGCCACTCCATTTTTTTGGGTGAGAGCGAGTTGCTCCTCCGAGCGAGCGAGCAAACACGAGACGAAGGGGGGAGGAGGGAGGCAAGAGAGGGAGATTGTCGATCGTTTAGTTCCAAGTCGCGGCGCGGAGTCCCAGAGGTTGGTACAGGTCGGAGTGGGGAGCCTTCTGCTGTAGGGGAGCAGGAAAGAGTACGAGTGAGCGAGGAGAGCAAGAAGGAAGAGACCAAAGAGCTAATAGCGACTCCTCCCCAAGCCAGAGCGACGATCCTCTCGGAGCATACTGAGAGCCCTGCCAGGGTTCAAACGTACCTTGCTCGTCAAACTGGGCTCTTGATCCACTACAGCACCCTCAAACCTTTAGCGACCACTCGTAGGAGAGCAACTCCTTCCGCCCCCTGCTCTCGCCTCAACTCGGAGCTCGGCGCCAACTCTCTCAACCTCTCGCTCCTTCGCAGCGCCTACGACGAGCCGGCTCGCTCCTCTCCCGACCGACAGCGCAAAGTAAAACTCAAGAGTCTCCTGTAGCTGCGAATGGGTCGAAACTTTGATTGCGTGCGATAACGAAACTTGGCCTTGCTTCGCTGTAGGTTTCCACCATTCCCTGCTCCGAGATCTGACCATGCGACTCGCTAGCAGCTTACCACGAGCAGCTTCGTAGTCTCAAAGAACGACTCAGAATCCGTCGTCAGGAATTGACCTCACCAACGACTCGACTGCGAAAGATGATGGCGAGAGGCGCTTTGACGACTTCTCCTGCTCGGCCTCCAGCTCCGCCCAGCTTGGGAAGTGACGCGCAGCCTTAGGTCTGCATAGCAATAAAACTGTAGCTCAACAGCTGGGAAGTCCTTCAGCGGCCTTTGTCCTTGCGAACGTGGGCGAGCAGTCGGAGACCGAGAAAGCCGAGCGCCGAGCACGGAGAGGGAGGCGGCTATCTTCTGTAATGCAACAGCAGAGTGACTCCAGCGAGAGCGAGAGAGCGGAGATAGGATCTAGTCGTAGTCAGGCTGAGATGAGATGTAGAGATGTCCGCGAGCGCTGTGCTGCAGCGGGCTGAGCTCGGCGCAAGAAAGGGGGCTCGGCGAAGGCGAGCAAAAGCTTCGCTGTGAAGACACGCCTTCGAGATGGCTAGTAATGATAGCACGTCGTTTCAAGTGAGTAGATCGCTCTTTCCCTCCAGTCTTACACCCGTCCAAGCTCTACCTCAACTCGCCCTCCACTCAACTCTCCTCTCGCCCTTGCCAAACCTCAAAGCCTCGCAATGATGTCCCCCGCCCTCCTGAACGATTCGATCCTCCACTCCGTCTCATCCTCCAACAATCTAACCCTCTCCTCCCTCGCCTCCCGATCCATCTCCTCCCGACCATGAAGGTGCGAGCCCGACCCTCCCCATCCTCCCCTTCCGTCAAGCCCCGCCTCCAGCAACCTCCTCCTCAACTCGGCTCTCGCACCTCCATCCTCAAAGGAAGTGAGCGCATCCTTGATACTCATCTCCTCGCGGGGGTTGGGAGGTACGTCGACTCCCTGACTGACCGAAAGTCGGCCTCCGCCGAGACGAGGTCCTCGAGTCGTTTCCTCGTCGCCCCACGAGCTGAAGAGTGTGGCGCAGTCGGGACAGAGAGTAGGATCGGTCTGAACCGCGACCGACTTGGTAGGAGGTTGAGAGAAGGGGGACGAAGGGGAGTCGACGAGGCGTTCCATCGCCGAGTCGAAGCTGAGGCTGTCGCTGATGATGGAGCTTGAGGTGCTGGCGGCGAGGGAGTGGTTCGAGAGGTTTCTGACTTGATCGGAGGCGAGGGAGGAGTGATGGGTGCTGAGGGTCCAGTCGCTGAACTTGGACTTGAGGACGACACCGGCGCCAAGGGGAAGGCTGGCCAAGTTCTCCCCCTCGGTCAGCGGCAGCGAAAGACGGCGCGACTCGCCTGACGAGGAGCCCGTCGACTCGGTAGTGCTCCAGTGCGAAACCTCGGGTAGAGGAGTGAGGCCCTCGGAGAGCGCGAGCGACGATTGCGAGAAGGAGCTGAAGCTGTCCCTGCGCCTACCGACTCGCGGTAGAATCGCCGATTGGAAATCGTCTTGAAGATCGATTGGTAGACCCGGTTGCTGGTAGGCGATGGAGGAGCGAGGAGCTGGAAGAACCAGTGGAGAGACGGGAACGGGGAGGGCTTGAGCTGGCGGAAGGGAAGGCGTTCGAGGCGTCGATTCGAGTAAAAGCTTGCTGTGAGGAAGGGGAGGGAAGCGATAATCCTCGATTGGTCGACTCTCCAGGAGTTGGGCGCCACCCTCGCTTCCAACGATCCTCCCCCTCCAGCTGAACGAGCTCGGCGCCGACCACTGCTGGCGCTTGCTGAGACGGCTCGGCTCCGAATGAGAGTGGACGAGAGGGGGTCGAGGTTGGGATCGAGTTGCTTGCGGCTTGATGGAAGAGGGAGGAGGTGGAGGAACAGCCGAAGGGGAGTTGGGAGTCGACGACTTCTTGGGCGATGGCGTTGGAGAGTTGGGAGAGGCGGAGCGACCATGGCTGGAGGCGGAGATGGAGGCTGGGAAGGTAGCCCATTCCGCAAGAGGTGTGTTGTTCTCACTGCTCGTCTTGATCTTGTGCTGAACCGCCTTCGGTCGAAGGCTTTGAAGGAACTTGGGCAGCCCCCCTCGGCGACGGCCGTTCTTGGTCTCCTGCGCCGTCCTGGTGTCCTTCTCGCGTTCCGTCCTCGTCGAGTCCTCTAGGGATCCTCCACTAAAGCGCTCGACGCCTCCAGCTTGACGGAGCGAAGTGCCGGAGCGCGAAGGGGTCGGAGAGGGAGGTCGTACGACGGGGAAGGAAGCCGAGTGCGAGAGATTGCTGGACTTGGGTGCAGGTGGCGAGCGAGGAGGGGTGGCGACGAGGAAACATCTTGTAGGGGTGCTCTTGAGACGTGTCGCCACTTCACTCAAGCGTCAGCTAAGCGAGCTCGTCTCGGCCTTCCTCTCGAACGACTCACCTTCGCCCCCGTTGCTCGCCTGCTGATACCTCGAACCCAGCTTCGTGTAGCTCTCCTGCTGAACCAAAATAGCTGGAACGGCTCCGGTCTCTTTCATTATGGTGCGAAGTGCTCGTTGGAGGCGGAAGGAGAGGGGAAGGAAGACTTTGTCGCCGGTCGCTGGCCCAACGAAGCTGTAGTCGAGTTGTGGAAGCAATCGAGCGTTGTCGGGGGTCGGAAGAAAGATGTGTAGCTCTATAGAGCTCTCTTGGTCGAGTTGGAGTGTGTGGTAGGAAGGCAAGAGACGGCCGAGTCTACTCTGGAGTTCAGAGCTCGCAGCGCCGAGGCGAAGTCGGGCACCAGAAGGAGAGGTTGGGCTTGGCTGCAGGAGAATAGGAAGACTCTTATATCGATACAGAAGAGGTCTGGGGCTCTTTCGGCCTCAACTTGGAGCTCTTCCTCTCGAGGACAAACCTGCAGCGCGAAGGGAAAAACGCCGAGTCCCGCTGCTTCGCTTCCCAAGGTTCAAGAGGTAATATCAGAAGAAACCACAACGCACAAGGCCTTTTAACTTGATCCACGACACCGGGAAGGAAACTTGGCCTCGACAAGTGGCAGGTCGGCGAAGTTTGACTCTCGGCGCCAGAAGGGAGCCGTCGGAACAGCCTGTCTGCACCTCTAGCAAAGCAAGCAGCGTTTCTTGGATAGCAATAACAAAGCACGGTTGGTAAGGAAAGCACGGATCCTGTAGATCCACTGTAGCTGGGCAGAGAGCTAGGTTCGGCGCAAACTTTCCTTCGGCGATGATGAAGCGGCTGCTCGCTGGCTAATGAGCCGCTGGTAGGAGTATCAGAGTAGGTTAAGACGTCCTGAAAAGCTCCTTTCACTACGGAACAGCCGCTACTTGAGCCTCGTATCGACCCACAGCGACCGCGCCTTCGCCGAGCGCTTGAACTCGGTCGAGCGCCATCGAGCGAAATGCGAGTGTGGGAGTTGGTGGTGGTCAAGCAGGAAAGGGACAAGCCGTAATCGAGTCTCCCGACTGCGAGCATGGTCCTGTTGGGCTACAGCAGAGCAGAGAGCGGCTCGCTCGCCGATCTCCGAGTCGACCTCGTCTGGATTCAAATTGCTCCTCTCCCTCCTGCCTCTGCCCGTTGAACTCTCTCTCGACTTCTGATCTTCTCTAAGAGCCAACTTACAACCACAGGTGAACTGCTGGCAAGCCTTCTACTGAGCTACACGTCGCCAACTCACCTCCGCCTTCTCGTGCTACCCTCCTCAGCCAGGAGCTCGCTCTCATTCGCATCGCTACAAATGAGCTCGAGCAGCTACTGGAGGGCTTTCCAATCCTTCAAGGACGACTCGCAGAACTCGTACTCTCCCCCTCGCCACCAATCTCCCTACAGCTCGTCGCAAGCTTCGGACAGCCTCCCAAGCTTCCCTCTTCCTCTCCCACCACCACCGCCGATGCACTCTAGCTACTCGGAAGGCTCGCAGAGGGATATTGAAAACGCTTTGAAAGATGGAGGATGGAACGAGGGAGGGGCCGCGGCGCAAGGAGAGGCAGGAGGAAGCAGGAAGCGCAGCTTCGGCGAGGGTGGATCGGAGAGGGAGGGCTCGAGGGCGAAACGGCAGGAGTTGAGGGGCGTTGAGGGGATGGAAGGTTACAAGGGTCAGCCTCGCCCGGAGATGAAGTCGTTCGAGGATATGCTCGGGGGCAGAGTCGGAGCGAGAGGGGACGGATCTGCCTCGGCCCAACCCTCCGCCTCGAGCTCCTACGCTGCTTCGGCGCCGAAGCAGTCGAGCGCTACCTTCTCTGAACCCAACTACCTTCATTTGAGCCTCGACCCCGAACTCTCCCAAGGCGCTCAGTACACCTCTCTCGACGCTCTCCTCGCCGCTTCAACGCTTCCCGACCTCCTTCCTCCTCACGCCGACGAGCTCGTCTTCAACCCTCAGCCCAAGTCACGACGTGCGGCTTCACTTCCTCACTCCTACTACTCTTCTACCACCTACTGTCCTCTCCCTCAACCACCTCATGTCCCTCTTCCTCCTCGGTCGTCGCCCTCGTCCTCCGCCTCGACGCGCCCTCGCCCGATCTCGATTCCGCCCGACTGCTCGCTCTGGCAAGATTGGCGCGCCGACGACGATGATGGATGCAGGCACCACTCGAGCCCCACCTCCAGCACCTACTCGGTTCCCTCTGCGACTCAGCACTCGCCCCTCACTCCTCCGGCGCCGAACCACTACTTCGCTCCCGACGTTCCCCTCCCCTTCTACCCTCAATGGACCGACTTCAGCTTCGAGCGCAACGAAACTGGATCCATTCCTCGAGCTCCGAGTCCTGGGCTCTCTCAGCTCGTGATGCCTGAGACTGGTGAGCAGCTCGGCGAAAAGGGAGAGCAGTCGGCGCCGCTCAAGAAGTTGAGGACGAAGAGGTGCGACGGAGGGAGACAAGGACCACCATTGGATGAGGCGAAGAGGGTATACAAATGTGGTCATCAGGGATGCGGGAAGGCTTGTGAGTGTTTGATCGCCGTCGAAGTGAGGAGACAGCGCAGAGAACTGACCGCTCTCCCCGTCGTCTCGTCACAGTCGCTCGTCCTTCGGCTTTGACGACTCACAAGCGCTCACATTCGAAGGAGAAGCGTGAATTATCTCTCGTTCCCCCTTCTCAGTGACCTCTCCTGCTGACTCGGCGCTCCCGTTCTCCCCTCGTAGCCTTCGTCTGCCCTCTCCCGACCTGTCGCCGAGCCTTCACCGTCTTCTCCAATCTCAAGCGTCGTACTAAGGTTCGTTCGAAGCGCCCATCCTCACCCGGAACCCTTAGCTCGGCGCTGACCTCGCTCTCCCTCCCTCCCATCCCCTCCGCCGACCGCCGAGCAGATCCACCCCGAGGTAGACTACTCGGGAGTCACGAGCGCCGACTACGAGACGAATAGGATCCAAGAGGTTGTTGAGGTCGCTTCTCCTTCGCTGCTGTCAGAGGAGTAGGGTGAGGTGCGGTCGAATCGGCAGAAGGAGTGGGAGCGAGGAGGGAGCGGCGAGGATAGGTCTTGCTTGATAGCCCTGCTTGCTTGGCGGGGGCGGCGGATAGGGTGGCCGAAGTGGTGTACTTATACGAGCAGAACTGTTGTCCAGTTTGAAGTCCAATACACGGTGACTCGTTGCTCGAGCTGCGCCGAAGTGAAGAGCCGTCGGCGAAGCAGAGCAGTAGCTTCCCTCAGCGTGATGGCAGTGGCAAGGTAGCGAGCGGTCTCAAAGGAAGCCCTCTTGCGCGGGACAGCCCGACAAGTACTGCTGAGGGGTGAGATTCGGATTGGCAAGCTCGCTCGGTCTACTTGTCCTCATCGAGCCAGTCGAGGAAGTCGGGGGTGAAGTAGGTGAGAATGAGGGTAGCGCCTGCGTGGAAAACACAATCGTGCGATCAGCTACACGTTCTCCCAAGACGAAACGAGGCCCAGACGACTCACCAGCGCGCAAGAAAGAGTCGACCGTCTCGAACGCCATAGCCTTGAGCTCGTACACTCCAGCATTCGCTCCAGCGTGAATCATGGCGTACTCGCCCGAGACCTGTTCATCAAAATGAACGAAACGAGGAAGAGTCAGCACGGACGAAGCGAGCAGTGAAGAGGAAGGCGGGATCTCGGCGCACCTGGTAGCAAGCGAGCGGGTGGTTGGGCGCGATGGTGCGCATTTCGGAGAGGATGTCGAGGTAGGGAAGAGTGGGCTTGACCATGAGGATGTCGGCTCCCTCGCCGACGTCGCGGGCCTGTAACAAACGCCGAGTTGTCAGCGCGCCGAACCAGGAGCAAGAGGGAGAACAGGACTGCACGTACGATAGCGCGCTTGGCGAGTCCACGGGCGTTGGGAGGGAGCTGGTAGCATTTACGGTTGCCAAAGTCGGGCACAGATCCGGCTGCCTCACTACATGTTGAAGGAAAAGGTCAGCTCGGCGTTTCGTCCTCGAGAGCCAAAGGACATAGAGACGTACCGGAAGGGTCCGTAGAGGCTGCTGGCAAACTTGGCGCTGTAGGACATGAGGTTACAGCGGTTTCCGAAGCCATTGTCGATAAGAGCCTGCTTGATGGCGCGTACTCGGCCTGCGAAGGGAAGTCGGGATCAGCTTTCGGCTGACGAGCTCAGAAAGGCGAAGGACTCACCATCCATCATATCACTAGGAGCGACCATCTGTGCTCCAGCCTTGGCATAAGCCACCGCCACCTCGGCCATCCTCTTCACACTCCTCCCATTATCAATCGTCCCATCCTCCTTCCTCAACTCTCCACAATGTCCATGATCCGTGTACTCGCACAAGCAGACATCGCACGCCACGACCAAATGAGGGAACTCCTTGCGAATGAGCTTGGTAGCGAGGATGACGGGCGTTTGGGGGTCGTCGGCGGGGGAACCGCGAGCGTCCTTTTGGAGGTGGAGGGGGACACCGAAGAGGATGACGGATTTGAGGCCTTTGGCTACGAGGGGAGCGAGGAATCCAGAGAGCTTGTTGAGACCCCAGCGCTTTTGTCCTGGTAGCGATTTGATCTCGACCTGCGCCGAGAAATAGCGACGAAGAGGAGCGAGGCGAGGTGAGCGAGCGAAAGATGCATGAGAGTGGGAGAAAGCGCACCTCGGCATCGGGTTCGTCGGTGATGAAGATGGGGTACATGAGCATGTCTTTAGTGAGGTGTCGTTCGGCTTGGAGGGAGCGCAAGAGCGGGTGGAAGTAGCCGCCTTGGAGCGTCGACGAGATGGGGACCTGTAGGAGATTGAATGGGTAAGCAGTGAGCTACTTGTACAGCTTGTCGCTACTCACTTCGAGTGAAGACGACATGATAGCGAAGATGTGGAAGGAGGAAGAGCTGCGAAGCCCCGACTTGCAACTCTCTTGAAGCGCTCCAAGGCGAGGGTCTCGCTCTTACCAAGTTTCGCCTCTTCACTCGTCCAGCACAGTTCGACTCGTTCGAACTCTGCTCGCTCTCGCCTGCCCACTCGCTTACAGCTCTCCCTCTTTCCCGTCTCTCGCCCCTCACTCAGCCGCCACTTGAGCCCTCGCTCTTCTCCTCAGCATGTCGGCCCCAACCGGCTACACCGTCGACCCACCCACCTACACTGCTCCCGGTGCTAAGAAGGCCTACGGAGCGACGAGCAACCCTCAACAGCACGAGGCCGAGCAACCTCTCTTGGGTGGTCAGCAGTGGGCCAGTGGAAGTCAGGCGCCTAGGAATGATTGGGACGCAGAGGGGAGTGAGGACGATATTCCCGATGATTTCAAGGTGCGCTTTGGGCTTACGCTGTAGCTGGTTGGAAGGAAGCTGATTGCTGTTGAAGCGCAGATCGGAGTGACGGTCAGCCAGAGCTCCCAGGACGTTCGCGCTGCCTTCGTCCGCAAGGTGTATGGAGTCCTCTTCGTCCAAATCGTGCGTCGTAACTCTCTCGCCTCCCCGCAACTCGAACTGACCCGAGCGCCTCCCTCGCAGCTCTCCACCGTCCTCGTCGGCTGGCTCATGTCGACCGACCAAATCTCGGCTTGGGTGCAGGACCACCGCGGTCTCATGCTCATTCCCATGATCGGAGCTCTCTTCGCTATGGGAGGTTGCTTCTGGAAGCGTCACTCGCACCGTACGTCGGCGTTTCGCTCGCTTTCGCTTCGCGGAGTCTCATCGTCGTAGAAGGTAGAATAGAGAGCTGACGCTCCATTCCGCTTCAATAGCTCTCAACTTGGTCTTCCTTGGAATCTTCACCCTCTTCGAAGCGGCGACCATCGGCTCGGTCATCTCCTACTTCAACTCGACGGTGAGCCACGCTCCACCTTCGCCGAGTCTCGCTCGTCCTCCGAACTGACGCTCCCGCCGCCCCCACTAGATCGTCCTCCAAGCCATGCTCATCACAGTCTTCCTCTTTGCCGGCTTGACTCTCTTCACGCTCCAGGTAAGAGCGACCTTCTCTCAAAGCTCGGTGCACGTGCTGACCTCGCGCCGACCTTTCCTCCTCGTAGAGCAAGTGGGACTTTGATGGCATGGCGCCTTACCTCTTTGGAGCTCTCCTCGTCTTCTTCGTGAGTCGACTCTCCTCGCGAGCGCAAGAGAAGGAAAGCGAGCGCAAGCAGAAACTGACTTGCCCTCGGTCGCTCGACAGTTCACCGGCATCGTCGGATTGTTCATCCCTTACAGCAAGACAACCGACATGATTATCGCTGGTGCCGGAGTCCTCCTCTTCAGCGCCTACATCATCTTCGACACCCACACCCTCTTCAATCGCCGTGAGTTTCTCCTTCAACCCTGCCCTTGACGCTCGACCGTCCTCGCTTTACAAGCTCTCGCTGACCATTCTCCGCTTTGCCTACTCACAGTCCACGTCGACGACTGGGTTATCGCCTGCGTCAGCCTTTACCTCGAGTGAGTAGATCTCGCCGCCTTGAAGCATCGACGGCCGTCAGCTGACCTCCGTCCTTTCTCTCCTCCTACAGCATCATCAACCTCTTCCTCCAGATCCTTCGCCTCTTGTCGGACATTCAGGATCGTTAAGCTTGTGTGGTCGTCGTTTTGAGTGACCGCAGCTGGCGCGAGCGGAGGAAGGAGCGCCGAGGAGAAGGGGGAAACGGCTTGAGCCGACGAGTAGGGGAGGGAGATGTACAATACCGGATCTGAGCTCTCGTCTGTTTTATAGTTCTTGATAGTAATGCAGAAATCTTTTCAGTTCTCTTTCGGCGTAAGGTTTGTCGGGCGAGCGAGAGGGGATGAGAGACGGAGGCGCGAGCGGTTGAGTGAGAATGATAGAGCGGTGTAAGGCGTCCAGAGAGGCGAGTGAGGGTGGCTGTAGGATGTCTAGAGCTGATATGATGACTGAACAGCAAGAAGTGACTCGATACAAGATGAGAGAGGCCGAGGAATTGGGATCCCAAAGCCGAGGAAGGGGATTGAAGGCGAGCGCGATGAGCGATTCGGCTCACCTCTTGCCACCACCTTGTCCTCGCGCTCTCCCTTTTGACGACCACCTTCTAAACGAATCCTTTACGGCTTAATATCACTACAGATCTTTCGACTAGTCGGCCTATACACCTACGACCAGCCGTTGCTCTACATCCACTTCCGCCAAACAACAGAGACGACCCCCCAGCTCGCTCCTTGTCGCTCTCGGTTCGTCTCTGCGCCCGCCCTCAAGCTGCAGGGCTCAACTAACGATTGATTCAACTACAGAGTCTACCCAAGAGTCTGCTTCCCTCGCAGGGGACACCCCATGGACGCTCTCTCCCCGCCCGCGCCCCGCTCCCCTCGCCGCTCGCCTTCGCGCTCGCCTCACAAGCACACGCTCCGACCACGACGCTCCTTCCCTCGTCCTCCCTTTTCACCCAAACCGAGCGTACTCAACGCTCTCACCGAGAAACCCAGCAACGACCGGTTGAGAAGCCCGCTCAAGCTCGCCGACGCGTCGACCGCTAGTCACAAACCGAGTCCCTCTTCGCACGCCATGGCACCAGCAACTTCGAGTTCGACGGGCAGGGGAAGAGGAAGGGGAGGAGGAGCCATGCTCTTCCCTGCTAGTCCAGCAGTCGCTCCATCACTCGAACCCGACGCGTCAACCTGCCCAGCTCCTCCACCACGTGAGCCTACCGCTGGGCTCAAGAAGTTCGCCACGTCTCTCTCGGGCGCCTTTGCTGCAGGCAAGGGCAAAGGGACGCGTAACGACAAGCAAGGGTTCGACTTGTCCGATTGGAACCACGACCTCGCCGCCATCGCCTCGCATCCTTCCTCCTCGACCGCTCCTTCCCCCACCGACGAACCTCTCCCACTCCCTCGGAGTCGGCCAGCTCGCATCGCAACGACAGGCTACACTCGACCTACCACTCGTTCATCAGATGAGATTGTCACCCCTACCACCTCGGTCAGCCCCGGCCTACGCTCCCTACCTCGAGGCTTCGAGTTGAGTCACGCGTTGGAACCTCCAGTGGAAACGCGTCGACGCAAGAGCGATGAGATGGAGGATGAGGAGCGCGATAGCTTCCAGCAACACCAAGCTGTCGCTCCTGCCGTGAGGCGCGAGAGCCACCACGGGCGGTCGCATTCGCTCGCGCACGCCCACACGCTTCGGTCGTCGAGGACCCTTTCGCATCACGCCTCGCAAACCGACTCGCCGCGACATTCCATCAACGCGGGTCTCTCCCCTCGAGCTTCCACCTCTCACTCGCCCTACTCGATCCCCGCCCCTTCCCCCAACTCTCGAGCAGCGCACGGCGTCACCTTCACCAACCCCTTCGGCGCCGACGATTCCTTCACTTCCCCTTCCTCCTCGCATCTCAACGCCCCTCCTCCCAGCAAGAAGATCTCGGTCGAGGGTCTAGGATCGGGCAAGCAGCGCGACGAGGACTCGCTCATGTCAGATTCAGTCTTCGGCGGAGGAGGAACTCCCATCGCTTCTTCACCAGTCGCGGCGGGCAAGAAGGCAGGAGGAGTCAGTCGAGCCAAGTCACTCTCGCGCACCTCGGTTCCCTCATTCAACATCGTCCCCATCCCTTCCTCCAACTCGCACCCCGGATGGATCGGCGAAGGCTTCGACACGGCTCCTCCCCTCGGCACCAACCGTTTCAACAGCGGTCTCGCCAGCCCTAACGACCCCGGACCCGTCAAGGCGAGGAGTCGGACAGCTTCCTCCGTCACCAACCTCGATACGCTGAGCGAGAGCGGGCCTGCTCCCGACTACTTCTCGGTGCCGGGGAGGGAGGGAGCCAGGACGCCTGACGCCGTCAACGAGAACCTCAGCACTATGACTCCTCCTCGGCGTAGGAGTGAGTTTAGTCTCTTTGGATCCTCGGTCGCGTCGACTTCGAATGGACTACTCGGCACTTCGTCGTCGAGGAAATCACTCAACGGCGCCGAGGGACGGCGGTCATCGACCTCCATGCCCGACATGACGATGGTAGACGACGGCGACATCACTCCCGACGAAGACGAGGCACTCGGCTCCAACGCCCCTCGCCGCCGTCGCTCCCTCAACCCACCGACTAACGCCCGCCGAGTCGCCAACATCCCTCACCTCCCTCCACTCGACCACAGCCCCGTCGCTTCCACCTCCGCCAACCCCGACAACGGTATCCCCTTCCCCTCCCGCCGCGCCGCTTCCCTCGACTCCCTCTTCCTCGCCTCGATTCAATCGGGCGAGGTTCCCTCTCCCTTCGGTCGAGCCGGCACCGTCACCACCCCCAACGGACATCAACAACCCGTCCACGCTAGCGTTCATCATCTTCGAGATGTACCCACCGCCGGCGGACGCAAGAGGAATGCGAATGGAGCTTTACTCGTCGGAGCAGGAGCAGCGACCGGTAGCAAGCTCGGCGCCGTTTCGCCTATCGTCGCGCCTTCGAGTCCGGCGCCGTGGCAGGCGAGGCAGTCGAGGACTGAGCTGGAGGAGGAGGAGGATGAGGAGGACGAATCGATGGAGGATGATTCGGGTGGATGGGATGGTAGCCTTTCGCCGCCGCCGCCGGCGTTGACGGATGGGACGACGAGCGCTTCTTCGTCGCTCTCGACCTCGCTCAGCAGTCATGCGGAGGGCGATCACGTCTTTGTCGCCGGCGTCGATCAAGGAGGACCGACTACTTCAACGTCGTCAAGATCCATCTCGGCCAGCAGCTCGACTGGCGCTCCCGGAACCGAGCCCGCCTCGTTCTTCACTCCTCAGAACTACAAGCACGTCAAACCTCTCCAAGCAGCCTTCATGTCTACCGGACTCGTCAGCAAGCGCAGCCGACCACGGTCCAGCAGCGTCAACTCTGGTCCCCCTCCCTTCAACCTCCATCAGCACCTCCTTCAATCCCACCTCGACGAACGCGCCTCCACCTCCTCAACAGATCCTACCGCTCCTTCCTCCCTCCCCGACAACCCTCTACCACATTCCCTCCTCCCTCGTTCAGCCTCCATCATGCCCGACACCCCCGTCAAGAAGTCTGCCTTCTCCGGCTCGACCTCCTCCAAGAGCCTCAACCTCCCCGGCGTAACAGTCGATACCGTCGACGTCAACGCTTCTTCCGACGACTCGACGAGCGGATCGCCAGGCCCTCTCCCACTGCAGAGCAAGAAATCGCTCTCGCCGCTCGGGGGAGGGAGGTCGAGTAGCTGCAGCAGCAGTTGCTCGAGCAGCACCATGGGCAGCGCTACCAAGGTCACCGATGGAGTCGTCACCGTTTCGCCGCAAGATTCGCCATTGGGCTCCGTAACGGAGGATCGACAGACGGGAGACGTTTCGCCGACGGTGCATGCCTCGCGAGGGAGTACGAGGGCTTCGACGGGACGGCCGGCGAGGGTTCGACCGACGATGTTTAGGAGGAGGAGTAGTGGTCAGCTGTCGACCGAGGGGAGCTTCCTTGGCGTGCATCCGGGGAGGAGTGGCAGTAGCTCGGGCAGCAGCGCAGGGACGATGATGGTTGATGGAGAGCCGATGACGCCGACGAGGTCGAGTGGTGGGAGGTGGTGGGATGGTGAGTTGACTTTTTTGACCCTGAAGACGAGGAGCAAGCAGCTGACCCTTCTTGAACGCGCAGGAGCACCTCAACTTCTCGACACTCCCTCCGAGGAGCCTCAACCCATCACTCCCGCGACTCCCGCCTTCCCTCCTCAATTCCCTCTCGCCCTCGCCGCCACTTCTCAATCCACCGTCTTCCTCCAACCCCTCGCCACTCCTCACGGCCGACAATCCTTCCCCTTCTCCGACCTCGAACGACGCTCCTACGTCCAAACTGGGTCCTCCTCACACCCTCCCCTTCCTGGAGGTCGTCCTCAATTCAAGGTTCGACACTCGGGTTCCACCGTCCATTCGCTGCGGCAAAGGGAGATGCAAGAACCGAGCTGGTTCGAGACCAACTTCACCGTTTTGAGGTCGCTCGGCAACGGCGCTTTCAGCGATGCGTTTGAGGTCGCGGATCGGTCGAGGGATGGAGCCGTGTACGCTGTTAAGAGGACCAAGAACCCTTTCGGTGGACCTAAGGATCGGTGAGTTGCCTTGTCTCGACTCGAAGCGCGCTGCCGTTGACTGACGCTCTCTTCCTTCTTCGCAGCCTTCGTCGTCTCGAGGAAGTCGACATCCTTCGCCTTTTTTCTTCGGAGGAGGACAACTCGCCTCATCTCATCTCCCTCGTCCACGCTTGGGAGCAATCCGGCCACCTCTTCATCCAAACCGAACTCTGCGCCAACGGCAACCTCGAGTTCTTCCTCGACGAGCACGGTCGCGAGCACGAGTTCCTCGACGAGACTCGCGTCTGGAAGATCCTCAACGAGGTCGCTGCTGGTGTCGCTCACCTTCACTCGCACAACGTCATCCACCTCGACCTCAAGCCCGCCAACATCTTCGTCACCGAGCGTGGCCACCTCAAGATTGGAGATTTCGGCCTCGCTACTCGTTGGCCTCGAGCTGATCCCATCAGTATCGTTCGAGGTGCCGCCGTGCAGAGCCCTGGAGTCGCGTGGAACGGCAGCGCCGAGAATGTTTGGAGGACGGCCGAGGGAGAGCGGAGGGTGAGGGCCAAGAGTAATGGCGATGCACCGGAGGATCTGGAGCGCGAGGGTGATCGCGAGTACATTGCTCCCGAGATCCTTGGTGGACGATACGGCAAGGAGGCGGACGTCTTCAGGTGAGTTCTCCCTGCTCGTCGGCTCCTTCTTTCGTTGAGCGGTAGCTGACTCGCTCTTTCGCCTTCACAGTCTCGGTCTCATCATCCTCGAAGCCGCCGTCAACGTCGTACTCCCCGACAACGGTCCTTCATGGCACAAGCTCCGCTCCAACGACTTCTCGGACGTCGACCTCTCCCGCCTCTCCGAACCCCTCATCTCCCTCCTCACTTCCATGCTCGACAAATCGCCCGACCGCCGCATCTCCTCCCTCCAAATCCAGCGCAACCCCGTCATCGCTACTCTCCACGCCATGCTCCTCGAGAGCCTCAAGCTCGCTCGCGAGGGCAGTTCGACTCCCGCTCTTCGCGGCGCCACCATCCCCGAGGGCGATCCCTTCCTCCAAGAGGTGTTCAACGTCTGTTTCGCCCCTTCCTCTTCCGTCTCTCAAGACGTCGACATGGACCTGGACGCTTGAGCAAGGACCACACCTCGACCGAACTCCCTTTCGTCTCCTCTCCTTCGCCTATTTCTCCGTATCCACCCCCTTCCCCCTCATTCGCCCGCCCCTCAGTGCCCTTAAGTTACTATTGTGTGAGCGCTGTCAGATAGATCTTGTTACTATGAACTCTTCCTAACCTTGCGAAGAGAGAGAGCACGACACGCGTCGCGACGACGAGTGAGACGTTCGGCGCGACAGCCTTTGTCGAGGTGCAAGGTGGCTTGAGTGCTGCTCGCTTGCTTCTCTGCTTGCTCTCCTGCTCGCCGCGTCCCGTCGCCTCGGTTCCCCTCGTCAGGCGCAGCTGAAGGGAGCGTTGCCCGCCTCGGCTCGTCCTTCCACTCCTCTCCCACCTCCTTCTCCCTCGCCTCGCCTCGTCTTCTCGTTTTCGACCTCTCGTTCTCGCTAGGATTAGCTCTTAGAGGCGGACAGGAAAGCTGGGCTGTCCAGCATCGAGTCAGGCTCTCATTTGCACCGCCTCTCCAAGCCGAACGAGTGCGTACTCGATACCTTGCACCTCTCGTACCGACTCTCGAGCTGACCTTGCTCTTGCAATCGCGTCTGCAGCATGGACGACTCACTAGCTACAGACCAGGGTAACCCTCTCAGCCGCGAGAACGCCCACTCGTACACCTCAACCACCTCGACTCTCCGACCCACCGCAAAACAGCAGAGCAACGCGCTCAGCAGCCGTCGCCTGTCGAGCACCTCAGTAACGCAGAACGGATCAGCTCATGGCAGAGCTCCCATTCGACCAACTCCCATCCCACCTCGCTCGAATCTCGTGCACTCGCCGACGAGAACAGCCCCCTCGCGTCCCTACTCTCCTCCTTCACAACCCACCGCTCGCTACCCTTCACCGCCGATGAGAGCACAATCGGTCATGACTGGCGCTGGGAGAGCCAGTCCCGGCGCACCCCACACTCAGCAGGCGCGCGCCGAGATGCAAGGACCCAAACCCGAGGAGCTGGCTCAGTTCGCAGAGTTGTGCAAGGAGCTTTACTACAACAAGGATGCTGGAGCAGGTGAGTCGTTACTTTCGAGCTCTTGCTACTTCCCCTGCTCACCTCGACCACCCACAGCTCAATCGGTCGACGCCATCCTCAATCGACTCCCGGCTCACTCTCGGACTCAGTACGCACGCACCATGGCCGGCGTTCGCTCGCAATTCCACCGCGATGAAGAGATCCGTCGCCGACAGGAAGTGGAAGCTACCTTCGCCGCCAACGAGCCTGGGCGCAAGATCATGGACGTCCTTCGCGTCTCGGAGGGCGGCACGATCGCCATGAGGAGCAGTACGGCGAGGCAGGAGAGGGCCAAGCTGCTGGAGGCGTTTATTCAGAACCATTGCGTCAAGGCGATGCCCGGCACCCACCCCTTCTTCCGGAGCTTATACGCGTTGCTGTACTTGCAAGCCCTCAAGGCCGAAAAGGGAGGAGCAGGGAAGAGGAGGGTCGAGTGGGAGATTGATATGGCGGTCTTTAGCGAGGCGAGTGGAGGCAGCTGGATGACGGACAGTATCGAGCTACTCAAAGGGGTGAGTCGTCGCTCGGCGCTCGATTTCGTCTCGCGGTGAAGCTGACTTCCTGCCCTTGCTCGCTCGCTTCGACCCTTCGCGCAGGTCCTCGGATGCTCGGAACAGATCAAAGAGTCGCCGCCAGATTCCTACTTCACCGAGGACGACGAGGATGAGGTTGACGCCGAGTCGCCTCCACTGCCTTTGACCGCTTTCAACGCCGAGGCCACTCAGACGATAATCGGCGGCGACACTCAGCCCAAACCCAAGCGCACCCCTCCCAAAGTTCCTCCTCACCGCTCCATCGGCACCAACTCCCTCCGTGAACGCTCGACGAGCGATCCTTTCCTCGACCCCGGAGATCGCCGCACGCCCGTCGCCAATGGCCCTCTCTCCGATCCTCCTTCTCCAGTTCTCCCTTCCTCCTCCGCGGCGACACCTTTCCTCGACTCTTCCTCTTCCCCACATCTCCCGGCGGCCTCCCCTCCCCTCCCTCAGCGCCCTTCTCCCATCCCTCGACATTCCTCTCACACGCCCGCACCACCACCACCTCAGTTCCGCATTTTCACACTTCCCTCCTACCTCACCGACCCCGAACTACGCTCCCTCGCGCGTCTCTTCCCCGACTTCATCACCTCGCGAGCAAAGCCGAATACGACGAGCGTCAAAGCCGACGAGGAAGCGGCAGTAGGAGCGTCAGCGAGGTTGGGATCGGGTCCTAGTCCTATGCAGGTGGAGGAGGGGACGGGCGGGAAGCTCGGGCATGGAGAGATTCGAATCGGCGTTTCGTCGAGGGATGAGGACTTCAGGGGAACACTTTGGGAGAGGTTCATTTCGTGGTTGAGGGGTCTCTTTGGGGGTTGAAAGGTGGGTTCGAAGATGTAGCTTTTGTTCCGTGAGGTCGTGCTGTACTTTGGTCGGTATTCGGGGGAAAAGCGAGGGGGAGGGGGGGGGGGAGGGACGCTTTCGAGGACGACTTGCTGAGCACGTGTGTATCTGTACAAGACCGCTTTGCAAACACTTCGCATTAGACACTCGCCTTCGACTTGGACGGCCGGAAAGCGTGTGAAGCGTCTCGAGTGACTTCGGCTCAATCGAATTCGCAAGCTCGGCGAAGGACTCGCTCTCCCTGCCCGTCGATTCGCTTTCGCCAAGCCTCGGTCCAAACCTCAGAAAAGCTACTAATCACGTCCAGCTTTGCACTCGTACAACAGATCAAGACTACCAGAACTATCGACCGAAGAATCCGCTCCGCAATCCGCCGCTCGTCGCCTTCCCTCCATCACCCCATCGACGAGAGTCTTGCTCCTTTCCCTTCAATACGACGACCATTTAGAAGCCGAAGCGAAGTTCTTGACGCGTAAACGAGGGCGGTTTCCAGTGAAGCTTGGAGGGTTCGATCCGCCTGCGAGCCTTGGACTTTTGACGCTCGTGCTGCTCGATGACGGCTTGCGAGACGACGAGGTGGTGTTGACCCTTGGCGAACTTGAGCATCTGGAGGACTTGGCAGCTGTGTCGGGGAAGGGGAAGAGGTTAGCCCGAGTCGAAGAGGAGCGACGATGAGAGAGCCAACTCACGTGTGCATGACATCGCCGTGCACGATGGCCGTCTTGTTGGCAATCTCATCGATGCTGATGTCCTCCCTCGTCGCCAGGAGAAGCTCCACAATCGTCTCGGCCCAGTACGCGCGATAACTCAGCAGTCCCAAGTCACTCAACGGCTTCTCGGGACTACCGAGCTTGCCCTCCTTCTTGCTCAACTCGTAAGAGAACTCGATGAGGAGCTTGCCGTATCCCATGCGTTGATATTGAGGGAGGGTGAGGATGCAGGCGACGTTGTAGTTCTCCGCCGACTCCTTCTCTTTGGAAAAGTAGCCGATGAGGTGGACGCCCGTCTCGTCGCGAGAGCACATGACGTAGTAGAGGAAGGGGTCGACGTCGTAGTAGAGGGTCTTGTGGTCGAGGAAGGCCTTGGAGAGAAGGCAGAGGTTGCGACACCACGTCTTCTGCTTGCGGCCGTCGATTTCGAAGAAGGAAATCTCCTCGTGGCGGTAGATCTCGTTGCCGGGAGGGTGGTGGAGGGTGCACTTCTTGCGGTGGCGCTCAATCATCTTCTCCGAGGGGAAGAAGGAGAGGCAGAACTCGCAGATGTAGAGGGTGGGGATGTGGGCGAATTCGACGGGGTAGGGCGAGAAGTACCAGGCTTCGACCTCGTGGCGGCCCATTTGGATCTTGTCGAGGTTCTTGACCCGAGAGACCTCCGAATGCGACTGGGTCATCGAACCCTGCGTGCGAAGCTTCTCGATCTCGCGCGCCTTGGAGAAGGTCGGCACAATCTCGTCGTCCTCGTCGACATGGTCCACGCCAGGGGCCAGCTCGGGAATGTCGCCTTCTGGTCGTGGTGGTGGAGTGTCGGCCATCTCCGAATCGCCATCCGCATCAACCTCCCCCTCGGCGTCCTCGTCCATCTCTCCCTCGGCGTCCTCATCCTCGCCCGTGGCGTCCGTCTCATCGCCAAGCTTCCTCCTCTTGCTCTCGCCGACCGATGCGCTGGCTGCAGCCTTGATGGCGGCCTTGCGAAGGAGCGAACCATCGGCGGCGGCCGACTTCTTGCGAGGAGCTGGACTGCCGTCGCGCGAAGGGGTGTTGGAGCCGCTCGTGTCGACGGACTTCTTGCGATGAGAGCTGCTGGGGGTTGGAGGTGGGGGAGGAGCGGCGGGGGTGATGACTGGCCATTCGACTTCGCGCGAGAGGAGGATGCGAGAGCCGAGGATCCATTCGTCGAGACGCTGTAGGGCGGCGAAGCGCGGCGAGCAGGATCAGCTGTAATCCTAGCTCTTAGTCTACACCTGCTCAACTCACCTTGTTGAATTCGACGTAGTGAACGTAGTACTCGAGCTTCTCCTCGTCGGGGATGGCGTTGACAGCGTCCTCGATCGATACACCAGCATCAAGGGTCGCCCTACGCTCTGCCCTAGTGAGCTTCTTCTGACGGATGCTCAAGATCTCGGCCTTGCGCGGTTCGGGCTCGTTGGGACGCTCTACAAACACCTTGCAGCCGGATGAGACGTCCTTGAGCAGTACAGTGTTGGGAGCGGAGATGACGGGCTTGGGAGGTGGTACATCGTTGGCTCTGTAGGACAAGAAAATGTCCCGTCAGTATCGTGGTGCAGAGAGGGAGCAGCGAGCGCTCAAACACACCCAGCAGGCGTCTGTGGCGCGGTCATCCTGTCCGCTTTTAACGCGAGAACGCTCGCTACAAGGGCGGGCTGTAGACGATAAAACTGCTACGAGAGCCGAGCACGGGTAGGCGGAGGTGGCGAGACGAGAAGGCGAG
Source organism: Leucosporidium yakuticum (assembly GCA_019775505.1). Classification (NCBI taxonomy): domain Eukaryota; kingdom Fungi; phylum Basidiomycota; class Microbotryomycetes; order Leucosporidiales; family Leucosporidiaceae; genus Leucosporidium; species Leucosporidium yakuticum. The sequence continues at coordinate 97,434 of JACWFO010000045.1, forward strand.
CGTCAGAGATGACTTGAGAGGAGAGGCAAAACGCGAGCAGCCTCCTTTCACTTTGATGTCGTGTAATCGGCTGCAGAGGGGTCGGGGTGGGTTCTGCTATCTCTCAAACCTAATCGCTCACGAATGAGCTCGGTACAGAGTCTGTACGCTACCTCGGCGCTGGCTTCGCAAGGCCTCCCTTCTCGGCTTCTGCTGGGGAGTAGAGTCGAGTACAGACAGCCTCATTTTTGCAAGGCAACTCTGAGCCCTGTATCGACGCCTGAGACTCCAGCGAGGTCTCCAGCTCGGCTCTCGTGCGCCGAAACCATCGCCGAGCAGTCCGACTTCGCCAGTAGACCTTCTCTGTGAAGGAGGCGTGTGAAGGAGGCGGAAGAATTCTGAGGTACAGCAGTACTTCTGTATCCTCTAGAGTGTATCAAGCTCCTCTCGAACCCAGCGTGCTTCCCCTGAGATGTGCTCAGAGCGGCCAAAGCGAGCAGCGATGCAGCTTGGCCTCGTTCCTCTTCCTCGTCTCGTGTAGCTTGTCTCCCGCTTTCCCAGCAGCATCCAGGAGGCTTACAGCAGAGCTCTTAACGCTCGAGCTTTCGCGTGGCCGACCCTCGCCATCCCCGCTGACCTGCAGGCGGTCCAACCGTCTCATCTCTGGGAAGGCAGCTCGAGATGTCGCCTAATGCGCCCGTTTCCAGCTCACCGGTGTTGGTCGAGGAAATAGTAGAGACGATCCAGAACGGAGGACTGGTCGACCTGATCCTCCTGCTGCAGCGCACCAAAGCGAGCGAGTTGGATGCTAGAGGTGAGCGCTCTCTGCAGCTTAACGCGGTTCAGCGAGAGCCTTTGCGAGCTTGGACTGACAGTGGAGATATCACAGATCCCTACAGCTCCCTCACACCCCTCCTCGCGCTTCTCGATCGGCCTCGTTCGGCAGCGCAACTTCTCGCTCTCCGACTCGTGCTTCTCAAAGGCGCTTGCACCACGTTGCCTGAGGCGATTGAGGAGGCGGTGAGAATGGGAGATAATACTATGGTGCAGGTCTTGTGTGGAGAAGAGGGAGAGGACCAGAAGGACGGTGAGTCCCTGTTCTGCTCTCGGAAGAAGGAGCGAGCGTTGACGGCCTCGCCGAGGTGCAGCTGAGGGACTGAAGGCGCTGCTGCAGATGAATGAAGAAGATTTGACGCTTTGGTATCAGCGATGGCAGAGTGAGCTGTCCGAGGTAGAGGGTGTTGAGCAGAGGAGCGCCGAGCAGCTGGACGACTCGGCCAAGCGCGACAACAAGGCGCCTTCCCCTCCCTTTCACCCCTCCGACAACAGCTCCACCATCAACCATCCCCCTCATCATCCAAGTCTTGACTCCGCCAGCCTTCCCACCCCCTCTATCTCCCCTCCTCCTCTCGCTCCTCAGGCTCCACTCCGTGCTGTCCTCCTCTCCCCCCTCCCCGAATCGACCACCGAGTTCGCCCTTGCCATCCGACTCGCGCAGAGTAAATATGACGTGCTTCCCGATAGCGTGGAGCTGGGTAGGACGTCTGCGGGAGTACGAAACGCGAGAGTTACGCTGGAGAGTTGCGCCGAAGCCGAGAGGATGGTGACGGAGCTGAGCGGGAAGGTGCTGTGGACGGGAGCGGAGGCAGTCTCGGCTAAGTGAGCCGGCTTAAAAGGTAGTACGCTTGTGCTCGAGAACGCTGCAGCTGACCTGATCCTGCCACAGGCTCACTCAACCGCCAACGCCGAGTCCCCTTCCCTCGCCGATCCCGACTCTAGCCTCTGCTCCCCCTCCCCAACCTGCACCTCAATCCGGTCGAATCAGGAAACGTCCTCGTTCCCCAAGTCCCAATCCTCTTGCCGACCTCCTTCGCCCTCCCCAGCTCGTGAACGACCCTCACGTCCTCAGCATCTACAACCTTCCCATGACCAGCACTCTCCGAACGAAGCCAACTCGTCGGCTTCTCGCAGAATGCGGTTTGAACGTCTCGGAGGAGATCCAATCTATCGAGTGTAAGAATGCAAAGGCGCTGGTTGACGAGCATGGACAACCCGTCCTCGATGGGAATGGGGAGGCAATTGGACTGAGAAAGTACATTGAGGTGGCGTTTTATGGGTTCGACGTTTGCGAGAAGATGGCGAAGAAGTTGAGGAAGGTAGAATGGGAGGGATCGAAGCTTTTGGTGTATCGTGGGGACGGTCGGTGAGTTCGGCGCCGAGGGAGTCGACCTGCTGCTCAAGCTCGAGAGCTGACATGTCGCTTCGCATGCAGACCTCAACAGATTCCCAAGACTAACTCTACATCATCCCCTCCACCGATGCTCTCCTACCGCGACGTCCCACCCCACCTCACCCTCTCCGGCGCACCGACTCCCTTCGCCGAAGTCGACCACCCCGCCCGTGGGGATCCTCCCGCCCGCTATGCCTCTTCGAATCAGCCCCAGCAGGTGGAAGCACCGAATAGTCCTCGTGGAGCGTTCATACACCCTTCGAGGCAGGCGTTGGTGGATGGAGCGGGGGCGGGCCCTAAGATGGAGAGTTCGGCGTTGGAGCGCGACTGAAGGGAGAAGGTGGAGGGTTCTCATGTACTTCGCTTGCTGGACTTGAAATTGACTCTGTGACAATTCTCCAGCGCGAAGGAGAGAGCCCCCTGCCCCAATTCCTGGCCCGCTCTTTCCCCGCCCGACAAAAAGGAGAAACTGCTCGCCGGAGGGATCGAAGGCGCGTGAGCTGCTGCCAGACATGTTGGTGGGTCTGCCGGTCGCTGTGGTTGGGGCGAAAGGCTTTGAAGTGATATACATCGACGTTGGTGCAGAGAGCAGCGAGCTCGGCGAAGAGGGCAAGGGTCGGCGCTGGCTGGAGGAGAGCCAGCAGCCCGAACACGCTCGCTCGGTTTTCAGAGGGCGTCTGTGGGTCTGTAGTGAAGCTATGGACACGCGCTTGCTCTCTTGAACCTCATCAGTTCCTCTCATCAACGGCGAAGCGAGGGGGAGAGGAGACGCCGCTGCTCGGTCCACCTCGGCGCTCGAAGGAGATGCTCCTTCTACTCGCTTGACGCGTTATTCGTCGCCGATAAGAGCTACAGATCCCCTCCATCCATTGTTTTACGTTTAAACGGCTCTACTGACGTGCATCACACTCGGCGGAGGACGCGAAGAGGACGCGAAGGTCGCCTGTCTCTTTGTTCCCTTCTTTGGCTCTTCCTGAGCCTCCGAGCTGCTTCTGTAGGCTGGTAGGACTCGTAAGTTCTGTAGCTTGTTACACGGATGACCAGACCTCCCTCAACACCTTATCAAGGCGCGCTAAGCCAGCTTGTGAGACAGGCCTCGGTGGGGGGGAGGGTCCATAGTGTGATGAACTGGTCGTTCGCCTCTTGCCTTCCTACCACTCACTGCTCTGCTGCTCTCCTTTGCGCTCTGCACTATAGCCTCTTACCGCCCTCTCACCGCTTCACCTCAACCTCTCACTCTCAAGAACCTCGCTCGACCCTCACCATGGCTTCCTCCCCCTCGCCATCGACCTACATCTCCTTCGCCGACCAGTTCAAGAGCACTGAGAGTAGTATGGACATCGATACTTGGCTCTCGGACAGCGACGAGGTGAGTCCTACTTGACTACAGCTCTCTAGCGCCTCGAAACTGACCTTGCCTCTTGACGCCACAGGGGTCTACCATCGACTACGACTCGTCCTCCGTCTGCACCACTCCCACTGACGCCGACCAACTCTTCAACTTCGACCTCCTCAACCCCGAAGCCGACAACCTCACCTACACCACCCCGGTCGACTCCCTCCTCTTCGCCGAAGACGACGACCTCCTCCCCTCTCCTCCCACCACTCGCGGCTACCTCGACTACCCTCTCCCCGCTCAACCCACCACCGTCACCAGCAAGCTCAAGTCGACCGCCTCGTGGATCGCGAAGCAGTTCGCCCGCGAGATGACCGACGAGGAGGTGCTCGCCATGAGCTGGGGTCCTTCGCCCGTGCTGTCGGACGCTGAGTGCGGATGGAGTGAGAGCTGTGGATCCGAGTCGGAGTGCAGTAGCGAGTCGAGCCCTAGCAGCGATGCTAGCAGTAGTTCCTCGTCCTCCTTCGTTTCTCGCCCTTCCACCCCTTCGCGCTCCTCCATCTCGTCCAAGGCGAAGGGGACTCGCAACTCTCCCACCTCCTCCACTCGCTCCCGCCGCACCCTCGCCCACAAGTTCATCCACCCAAGCCCCATCCCTCCCCGTCAGCGCGAGGCCGCCGAGTCGCGCAAGCGCTC